>NQII01007506.1:0-91258 GCA_002778355.1 Clitarchus hookeri
AAACATTTATTATTAAGAAATTATCCACCGACCTGTCGCTCTTATGCAATGAGTTACATTATGTAATTAATGGAAACAATATTTTAATAATGCTGTATTAATACTTAATAATATAAAAGTTATGAAAATGAGAGGTAAGATGTCAATTTTACTTTCTCTTGGCGACTGCGTGCGGTGACAGAGGAAAATGCATGCACCAGTTTGCACTTATATGTATTTACAGTGTCTCATTTCGACATTGAGATATCTGTATGCCAAGTTGCTCACTCGTACTAACAGGACATGCTTAAAGTTGTCACCAGACATCTTTATAGTTGATTAACATAACGAAACTATAAAGTACTGTACGTGATCATTATAGGGCANACGTGATCATTATAGGGGAAAGTCAGTCAGCAATTGCAACACCACTTTGGATAACGATCGAATTTTTAAAATTAAATGCGCGTCTTCTAAAACCCAAAAACCAATTAAATTATTTTGTAAAAAAAAGTTTTCTTTTAAAGTTAAGACCTATCGTATGCATTTGATACCTAATGCCAATTGGTAAAANTGCATTTGATACCTAATGCCAATTGGTAAAAACTCTGTTTTGACATTGCTTTCTGAAACACGCTTATCTTTTTATCGGGGAAGGATTTTCGGACATATATTTTCATTTACGAACTCTTACTTAACTTCTCAAATTAAAAAAAAAATGTAACAGTTAATGCAACATTACTTTATTTTGTGTTACACTCGTCTAGTATCTGAGGACTGCGTGTAGGAAAAACCTTATCCATTTAACCTTAATCTCATCAAATTAATGTCACTACTTTGTTGTTGGTATGGATGTGTGAGAAAATAAACAGCAGGATGGTTCGTGTACAATATGTAATTATTGTGTTGGTAAAGTTTTCTATGCTGATACTTTAATTTCCGGATATTTGCATTTGCGTGTAGTCCGTATTCCGCACGACATTGAGGATAGTCCATTCACGGTTACTTCCAACTTCTATGAAGCCCTGCTAAAGTTCTACTTCCAGGATATTCCTCCGCCTCAAAATAATTACACCAATGGGATAGCGCACCGCACTCGCATAAGAACTGCCTATTTCTTACTGGGAGTAACAAACAAACAAATTTTCTCACTGTTTTTTATAACTGAAACATTATAATTTATAAATAAAATATAAATAAAAGTTTGATTTAATCAAATATAATGTAGTTTTATGTTCACACGAGTGTTAAGAGCTTTTGATACGTGATATCTTTAGGAAGCAACCAAGAACGTCATTCCTGGGGCGATTTTTCAAATGTTTGATGTTAAAAACTGTGAAGAAACCGCGAACAGACTATGCCAGAGGCTGCATAAACGACGTTCTACTGTTCTGTGACTTGACATAAACATAACGCNGAAACCGCGAACAGACTATGCCAGAGGCTGCATAAACGACGTTCTACTGTTCTGTGACTTGACATAAACATAACGCTGTTACTACGGTGCAAATTATTGCTGTATAAACAAAACAACAGATAGAAGTACCCACAAATTTTAACTTTATACTTAAAGTCATTCAATATTTACTAAAAATTTCCGTATTCGCTGGCAAAACTAATCTTGGTAAGACATTTAATGGTTACGTTAAAATTAATTTCTGGAGTAGATTNTTCGCTGGCAAAACTAATCTTGGTAAGACATTTAATGGTTACGTTAAAATTAATTTCTGGAGTAGATTTTTTTTTTCCGAGTTTGGATTTAAAAGAACTCGATTTGTTGAGCACAAGCTATAACAGAATGATGCTAATGGAAAATGTATTAAACATAGAAGTTGTTCATTAGAGGACGNGAAACCGCGAACAGACTATGCCAGAGGCTGCATAAACGACGTTCTACTGTTCTGTGACTTGACATAAACATAACGATGTTACTACGGTGCAAATTATTGCTGTATAAACAAAACAACAGATAGAAGTACCCACAAATTTTAACTTTATACTTAAAGTCATTCAATATTTACTAAAATTTTCCGTATTCGCTGGCAAAACTAATCTTGGTAAGACATTTAATGGTTACGTTAAAATTAATTTCTGGAGTAGATTTTTTTTTCCGAGTTTGGATTTAAAAGAACTCGGTTTGTTGAGCACAAGCTATAACAGAATGATGCTAATGGAAAATGTATTAAACATAGAAGTTGTTCATTAGAGGACGTCAAGAGGTAAGTTAACATCCAGAAAAAGAGTAATTTTGTGTTACCTGGAGAAGATATGTACAAATTATATTTTTCAAATACTTGTTTTACATAATTTTTTTAAAAACCTTTAACTGAAATATAACTCTTTTAATGGTTATCGTTCTCTTTGCTTATCATAAATTATAATAACAATTGAGTGTGTTCTATTGTTAGTTAAAAATAGTATAGCGCATCAAGTCCTTACAGTGACAGGATAAACTCCTTTTTTTTAGAGTTAAAATGTAATAACTTTATCAGGATTTGAAATTTTTTTTCACTCCTCAAAAATTTTCCTGAGCTCCAATAAATCACTTTTTTTTTTTAAATTTTATAAACTCAAGCAATATGAATTGTTTTTAAAGAATGGGCTGCTAGTAACAGCTAAATATTTTCCTGCCCATAGAAC
The DNA here is from genome assembly GCA_002778355.1 of Clitarchus hookeri. Classification (NCBI taxonomy): domain Eukaryota; kingdom Metazoa; phylum Arthropoda; class Insecta; order Phasmatodea; family Phasmatidae; genus Clitarchus; species Clitarchus hookeri. The sequence goes on from NQII01007506.1 coordinate 2,620, forward strand.
ACATGCCTAAGTGTAACACGAAAAGAAGTTGATCTCTAACATTAAATATTTCTTTTACCCGTTTTCAATTACAAAAATTAAAAACATTAAGTGTTCGTAAACAGAAACACATGTCTTGACACTCCGCTCAACCTTAAAATTGCGGACACACTAGAAAATAACAGCAGATTTATATATTTCTCATCTTGTAAGTAATTTATTAAATAATTAGCAATACATTTTTGGCTTATCTTTTATAACTAAACTACTGATAACATTTCTTGCCTTCACACAGCACATTCTTCTCGCAATTAAAGCATTTCATATCCAACACATAGATATCTTAAATCATGCAAGGCGTTGTTACGTAAGAGACGGGGTATAAATCGAAAAATTGTAACTTGACGTCAGACGTAAACTATCACACACTTGGAATATGCTTATGTATCAAACATTTTCTAAGGTATAACCCCCTTTCCACTAATATGTAATACTAAAAATAAAAATTTGTTATTGCATACGGTACTAAATAATATACAGTATGAACTTCTTATGAATAGAATTACGTCCATATTTATTTATATGAGATTTAACAGATAGACTTAATTAAGCCTCCTTTAAAAAAACATAAAAGAAACGATTATGATAACTACAAAATTAGATTTACAAATAATGTCCAAACAGAGCCGGTTTTGNAAAAAAACATAAAAGAAACGATTATGATAACTACAAAATTAGATTTACAAATAATGTCCAAACAGAGCCGGTTTTGGATACGGAGACTGAAAATGTATGTGTATAAATATTTATAACTCAATAATGGAGGGTAACCGTTTACTGGAACAGCCCTACTGGAATTACTCGAAGTTCGAACCCCACGATGGACAACAGGAGATGACATAGATCTCTGGTCGGATGACGTGTTCAGAATGCATGAGTGATCTCTGAACGATGTGCCCCAAACCCCAAGAGAGAGTTGAGCAGTGCCAGGTTTGGCTGGGCAGGTGGTGTATAAGCATTATCATCACTGTGTTGATCGAGCCTCTCCCTGGGCCCTTTCATAAAGTGGCCAAAGCGTGGAAGGCCCGAACATGCGAGAACAGCAAAAACCAAATTATGAAATGCCCTGACGCACAATCAATAACTAGAGCCTGGTGCCTTAGCAATAACACTTCAAATTCCACCGTAATTAACCAAACTGTTTCTCAACTCAACTAAGCGAGAAAGCAATAGCGTACAAAAAATTTATACAATATAGTTTCGTTTTTCGTATCTTTCTCTTGTTTGTTGTTAATTTTCAGTCTTAGCTTGCCCAGGCGCAAATTCATAGTGTAACGGTTAATATTTGGATTTGGTTAGAACCTTTTCGTTCAGCATACTTATCCCCTGCGTCAACAGTGTTTCTTAAATGCTATCAAAATCCCAATAATACTCAGACTAGTTCTTTATGGTTTCTTAGAATAGTGGTTAGTGCTACTTCTTGAAACTATCACGANATCCCAATAATACTCAGACTAGTTCTTTATGGTTTCTTAGAATAGTGGTTAGTGCTACTTCTTGAAACTATCACGAGTTGAAGTATATTTCACGACTGCGAGTCATAATCAGTCAGTCATGCCGTCAGCCTAGTTTTCAAGAAGTTTCTGTTAATGGCAATTCAAGACGTAAGTAACAAGAAGCTACGGGCAGGACCTTGTGGGACCTTTTTGAAATTAATCAAAAACTATCTTAGATCCAGAGACTGACGAACTAGTTCAACTGTCAATTGAGAGTTATGAAGGTAACTCAATGACTTACGAAGATGCTATCGATGTGTTTTTTGAGGGAAAAGTAAGGAAAATTATTTTATAATGTGCACCAGGAGGGTGCGTGATGTAGTGTGCACTTAAAATTTCCACGTAATATTAATTATTATGTTGTTATGCTGTAAATAACTTATTTTTAAGAAACACTGCATTTACAATTGTGCATTATTTATTTAACCTTTCTTACGCTCCTAAATTAGGTACAGGATGTTTTCGCTTAATCAAAATAATTAATTTTTCTATTGACGAGAGTAAAATTATATCAAACTAATATTCATCATGGGCCGCGGTAGTGTAGTGGTTAGACTACTCACCTCTCACCTAGACGAATCGGGTTCGATTTCAGGCGGAGTCGCTTCCGGATTTTCGCATGTGGGAACAGTGCCGGACGACGGGTTTTCTAGGGGATCTCCCGTTTTCCCCGCCCTTGCATTCGGGCGCTCGTTTCATCGTCATGTTTAAAAACTTTACTTGTCCTCTCTCTTTCTCTCTCTCTCTCTCTCTGTCTATCGACGTCCCAAAGCTACTTATCGCCAAATACCCCGGAAATTATTTCCGACTGTTGCATCAAGATGAAGTAACTTAGACTAATGTTTGTCTCCCCGAGTATGTCGTCAACCCTGGCTTACGAGCTGTCACAAGAACTGTCAAAATGACGTATTCAAACAGTAACATTCCGTTTGGTTTTACAAGCCCGGATTTCTACAAAAAATATCGTGCCTTAAATTTTATATCGCAGTTGCATTAAAACTAGATCAGAAAAAAGTTTACTATTATCTTTAAAGTATTTATTTATGAAACCACTGTGCTAAACTAATACCTGTGTCGGTGTCGCCCGCCTGTTTACTTCTAGCTACTAATGGCTAATCCACAACACTTGACAGTTAGCGATAAGTGAAAAATGATAAAAGCTTATTTGTAAGTGCAACTAGGTTTTTTTCACATTCGTTTCTCCAGTGACTAGATCCACGAGCGCGGGCGGCGTTATGACGTTTCTTCGCGTTATTCCCCCACCACGTGAACAGTTTATCGCTTCCAAAATACATTTAAAAAGCGTCGGCGGCAGCAAAGCACGAGCACATACCGACCCACGGCAGACCTACCTCAACACACAACTGAATACGTAACGCGGTTCAAGCTATATTTCCGTGCCCAGCCGAGAGACGCAGACCGCCGCGCTATCTGTACGGCGGCAGAGAGAACTTTTCATTTCAGCCAGCTGAGTTCGACGACAGGCAGAGTTTAATTGACGGCGTGTGGCTGTGCGTGTGAGTGTGTGTGCGTTGTTGTGGACTTGTGAAACGATGTGGCGGGTTTTCGTGTTGGCTGCGTGCGTCCAGGGCCTTGCGGCAGTGAACTACACAGTGAAGGTGTACGGGAAAGCGAACACCACGGCCGACGTTCCTGTGGCGGATCTGTCGGACGCCCTGAAGGAAGTGATCAAATGCCGGGTGCCCTGCAGTTCGAACTTCAGCAGTTGCGTCAGCGAGGTAAGGATTGACTTTTAAAAATCTTTGCAAAACCACGTGACGTAAAAAGGGACAAGTATTAATACACGTACTACTGCATAGAATCCTTTTGGCGAGTGCGGTAGTTCGTTATTGAGGTTAGGTTGCGATCGTTAACTTGTACGACACGAAATAAAGGAGTAGCATTTCACGTCTTTTTTTTTTTATATTCAGAAAAAGTGCTTACTACATTTTTTTTTTACTGTTAAAAATTAGTATGCAATACGCTATAAGTTAATTGTTATATCTTCACTCACTTTGCCGAACTGATCTAATATACGTGAACTTCATATTGGTGGCCAGACGGGGTAGGTAGAATGGTAATACGATTGCGTTGGTTCGAGTCCCCGCTGTAAGCTTTTCAGCACGCTTGTGTTAATGTACGCGCGTTTTAAGGTATGCCGTTTCCCGTGCCAAACTCTATCGTAACAGCCTTCCGGTTCCGGTAAAAATAATGAAAAGTAGTTATTTTTAACAATTAACTTTAAAAAAATTGTACGTGAATTATTATTTGCAATCTATGTGTAATTTATCTGATTCCAGAATTTAAATGTTTACATATTTAGTACGTAGCTAGTTTTGGCCATTCACGGTCACTTCACACTTATCTGAAGCCCTGCTAAAGTTCTACTTTTGGTTGGATACCGATTACGTATCCTTCCGCTACATGTAAACACAAACACTGCCATGTGACTACGTTTTAACTGTCAAATGTCTTTTTACTGTTTCCATCTGTTCAAATAATTTTGTCGTATTTCAAAAACAATTTCGTACGAATGTTCACAAATAGGCCTATAACCATATCTATGCCAGGACTTTTTAACAATGTCTATGTTGACGATAGTTCTTACGGTTATTATTTTACATTGTTAACATATTTGTTATACACGACAAAGCACATTACACATAATACACGTTAATATTTTGCCGCGATTGTGTTTAACACTGTTATAACTGCGGGGGGAAGAACTGTAGTATTTAATATCTTGTTATTTATGTATGTTGGGTTANGTGTTGGATTATTTCGTTAAAAGGACGGCGTTAATTGGAACAAAAATTAAAACGAAAAGACACAGTAAATTCAAGTACGCAACTCGTGAAGCTTATTTTTTGTACGTAGCAATGACAAACTTAAAATATTGTGGTCAACATTTACACAAATAGGCCTACCGTAACTTTCATACCACTCATATTTATATGCTGTTTTCTAGATTTATTTAATTATTAATNTACACAAATAGGCCTACCGTAACTTTCATACCACTCATATTTATATGCTGTTTTCTAGATTTATTTAATTATTAATTTTAATTTATCTGGCTGGGCTTAGTATTTTGTTGGGGTTGTGGCAAACATTCAAATCACAGAAACGTAAGCACGNATTTTAATTTATCTGGCTGGGCTTAGTATTTTGTTGGGGTTGTGGCAAACATTCAAATCACAGAAACGTAAGCACGTTGCACACAATTGTGTTTCATACATTTAGGGCAAGGTACAGCGTTGTGATAAACAGACGTGACTTTCAAACAATTAATTTCGTTTTAAAACAGTTCACGGTTAAAACGTCCGATGTTTTTTTTTTTTTTTTGCAATATAAAACACACACACACACATATATATATATAACTTAACGTAATGGCAACAATACTCTTTCACACACAGCGGTCACGACGCACTATACAGTATATTGATTCCTGCCGAGGAAAAACGTATCTATCACAACATCGTAACTTGCCTTGGTAGGTTAAAAAAACACGAAGAGTACGAAATGATGCTTCGTTCAGAAATACGCCAAATCATGCCGGCGTCGCCAGTCGCCACTTTTGCCAACTTCGCATTTGTAACCGTCACACCATCACATCTAAATTTAGTTTATTCAATAATATAGTGGTTAAAGTTAATCACAGTATTATATATTTGTGGTACACAAGTTATTGAAAAACAGGTTGGCATGTTACGCCTAGGGTGATTTTTCTAAGGTTCGTTTCAGAACATTCGAAGTGACACACAGACTCAGAAAAAATAAATTTTTTTAAATTTTAAACTTTGGTTTACTTTTGTTAGGTGTAAATGTAAAGAATGCTATTGCCTATTATATTAATGAGATGATCCATTCAGTTCTCACATTTAGCCCAAAAAAATTAACGTTTTGGATTGTGGATGAAACTGTCGTGTATACATTTCTCTCTCTTTATCCCNAGAAATACCCAACCAACCATAAAATCCACGTGTTTTAACGACGCGATATTTGTTTACGTTGGGTTTTAACCTCAAATCCACGCTTTTACGAAAATAAATAAAACATTTTACAGCTTGATTACGGCCTATGTGGTATTTGCGTTACACTTGGGAACTAGTGTACCAGCTTATCAAAGCACTTAATTAGTAAACAGTGAGCTAAATTTAGCCGAACCCACATGGTTTTGACAGCTCAGTAGAAGAAAAACAATTAAATGTGGGGCCACAGAAATTGTTTACAGCCCAATTTGCATGCGCATATTAGTCTCCATATTCATTCTGCCTACCAAATTTGACAGTACGAATAATTTCTGTATAAATGGCGATACAGCCTCTGAAAGCCCCTGGCACGATAGGCGATTGGTGTTGGTGGTTGATGTTGGTAGCAGTTAAAGTACAGAATGTGACACAATAGGCGGTTGGTTTTGATGGTTGGCGGTTAGTCCTAAAGCGAGTTAGAATACCTTGAACTTTCAATGCCCTGGTACAATGGACTGGTGGATTGCTGATCGGTGCAATTCTGAATTTTGATTGGCTTACCTGCTGTGACGTCAGTGCTAGTGCGGCAGAGTTGATCCAGCTTTTGATCAGTACTTTGCACGTGATTGGCAGATGTTTTTCGCGCCACAACGGTCGTGCACAAATCGAATCAATGTTATTGCGCAGGCGCAATGGCATTCGGAACTTTGTTGAAATGATGCTGTACGGAATAAAATAAAATAAATATGTTTGTAACAGAAGATACCTGCTGTCGCTAAATTCCAAGACAATTCGTTATGAAACGTTTGTAGCTATTATTTCGTACGCGATAATCGCCAAAATAGAGTGCAAGTGGTTTTGTTGTATCGACAAAAATTCGTGAGGGATGGAGGTCATAATAAACTATTTACAACATAAAAGGCAATACACAAGCCACGGCCCAAAATTCTACTGTTTCAAATAATACGAAGACTGTTCTATGAATACTAATGTGATAGGCTTCTTTGCTGATAATAATGTTCCTTGTGTTTGGAGGTTTTCAACGTTATTTTTAGGAAAAGATATTACTAATATCGGAGTTTGAAATAAAACCTCTTCTTTGAAAGCTAAACGCCAGAACAAACGACTTTTATATTGCTGTGTTTGTAATGCTATTATATATCACCGCTGTAGGTTAATTCTATTTTCAGTTTTAGTGTCGGTATATTTTTTCCAGTTTATCGGACATAATTAATAGATAAGACACTCGGCTTGCGTAAAGTCGCTCTTCACAGTAAAATTATCGCCGTTGAAGTACAGTGTATAGAAATACCACAAACAATAATGACAAACTGTTGTGGGTGGTGTATTGCAAACAGAGGGTATTTTATTGTTACTTTGGCCATAGTGACGGCGAGTTATTGTTTTTGTATGCTGGTGCAGGTAGTTATGTTTGACCTGTCAGTAACAAACCTCCATTAAGTGAAGGTGAATTGCTCTCTGAAAGGTCAAACTGAAAGCATGACGCGGGTGCCTGTTCATATCCAAATGTTAACGTCCTGTGTTGTGTAACTTGCTGATAGCCAACAAGCGTTGTGTTGCACTGTAACTCCATGAAAATTGGAATTTATTTTAATTCTTGCATTCACTGTATTCTTTGCCTCAGCTCTAGTTCAGGCCGTCTGCCTCTCAGCTGTGCAGTTTTCAGCCATTAAGATGTTATTACATTATTTTAATTTAATAAAAATGTATCGCACTTGTTTAGAAATAAATTTGACTGGTTTAGAACTTGAGTCGTGATTTTACTACACAGTAGTTACTACACAGTAGTTACTACACACATTTAATATGTCTTGCAATTTAAATGTTAGGGATGTTCATTTAAAGGTAAGAGATAATCCTCTAAATCAGAGGTCAAATTTTAATAATTGCTAAATTGTATTCTTTTGGTGCATATCAAAGAACATACTTTCTTTCATTGGTGGAATCCTATCCTACTAATATTATAAATGCGAAAGTCTATGTGTGTGTCTATACATATATATGTGTGTATGTATATATATATATATATATATATATATATAGAGAGAGAGAGAGAGAGAGAGAGAGAGAGAGAGAGAGAGAGAGAGAGTTTGTTACCACTCAGCTCCATAACAGCTGAACGGGTTCTGATGAAATTTGGTGTGTAGGTACTTTAGGTACTGGAATAGGATACTGGATACTTTTTACCCCGGAAAATTGTACGTTTCCTGTGGAATAACAACAAAACGTAATTCTGCAACGCCCATCCAAATGTGTGCATCTGGGAACGTTGCTTAACTTTGGTAATCGATTAAGATCCCTCAGCAAAGTGCAAAAAGTAGTAGCTAGGTACACTTATTTCTAAAGCTACAACTTGATGAAACTCACATGATTTTCATACATCGACGCTGGAAAGCGGAAATGTGGTAACTACGTGATAGTTGCACAGATACACTCCAAAAACAATGCCCTTCCTCTTGGCTATCGGGTAAAAAATATTTCCTTCCTTTTGGGTTGCCGTAATCAGTTGAAAACCTAGGCGAACATAGTATAATTTTATAATTCTGTTTTCACATAAATTAATTGTCTTTTCCCAATTTATTTATTAGTGTATCACTGTGAAAAGCGATTGTACCCGGGCGAAGCCGGGCCGGTTCGCTAGTGTTGGCAATGAAAGTCTTTCTTAGCTTAATTATAAAAATTCAAATTCCAGCAATACCCAATGGAAACGTTACACCTTTCTTAAGACTTGACTGCTATCTGTCGGCACGGCCACGAACAATGAATTGTGACGACCGCCAACCCGGACTACTGTGCCATGGAACACACCGCACAAGAACCGCTATTGTGCCAGAGCTCTAGGCTCATGCGTATACCTGGCGCTTCAACTGCGTTGCAGTGCGTTAGTAATTCACGTTTTTCTGCGAAACTATTAAGCTTGCGTCCAATGTTGTGTTGATCTACGAAAGTAACGCACTTCAGGCGAGGGTTGTCGAGTTCTTTCAAGACGTCACGCACATTAGAAACACCATTCGCGAGTACNTCCAATGTTGTGTTGATCTACGAAAGTAACGCACTTCAGGCGAGGGTTGTCGAGTTCTTTCAAGACGTCACGCACATTAGAAACACCATTCGCGAGTACTCCAAAATGGCTAAAAACGTCTTTTTCAAAGCGTTGTATCTCGAATGATACGCGTCAGATGCATACGAAACTACTCGAGGGTCTTGCACGGAACCTTCCCATAGACTTTCCACCAATACAATAATAGGGTCACAGCTGAAAGTCCCATAGGTAGACGCAGTGCGACGAGAACACTGCGCGTCAGTTCAGAGTCTCCTTGAGCTGAGATTGGGAACTTAATGTGCGCGGCAGTGTCGCCTTTATCGCGCATGGGCCTCCGCCTCAAATGGGAAAAGGGGGGGGGGTGATGGTGGTCGGAATTAGACTGTAATGTAATGCACAGGTTCGTAATCTTACACACGCACATGTATATAAAATTAGGATATGTATTATGGCATGCAGTGTAGTTAAGAGCCACAGCAACACAGGAAGGTCCAGATGACAGTTGGCCGGGGGAATTACAGCTCACTCTGTTGGAGAGGTGGGTTTCGAACCCCCCCCCCTACAATGTAGTCAACACCAATTATACACTTCTAATAAAGAAAAGAAGCAATAGGACAATGTGTTCGGTGTGGGTCTCCCGCAGGGTTACGGAGCTTGACTGAAAGTAGTTTATCATAAAATAATAATGCATTCTACAAAATTATGATTTACATAAAATTGCCGGTCGCGTCTTAAAGATTTCTGGAATCTACTAGAATGCGCTAGTCAGCTGCATTAACTTCGCAGGTATTCCAACTTTTCGAAAGTGAGCATTTCAGTTAAAATCTGAAACATGTTTACGCCGGTCAAGTTCAAGACAACTCTTGCCACTTATTTCCTTACGACATCGCTCGTCAGATGATTCGTCAGCCCAAAATATCAGNGGTCAAGTTCAAGACAACTCTTGCCACTTATTTCCTTACGACATCGCTCGTCAGATGATTCGTCAGCCCAAAATATCAGGCTGACTGATTTCTACAGTGCCCGCCATATTGGCTGGCGGTTGGTGGCCGTCGGGTGTGTAACATTTCAAGAATTCGAGCAACAGCACAAACAATTGGTACGTCCATCAATTAAAACATCATTACCAAGCTCAACAGTCATTCTACCTGGAAGTATTACTGTTATCACGCAGAAGTAAGTAACAAGGCACTTAACTCTCTCGCCTGACGCCAAGCCGGCGGGCACTGTACTCAGCAATGTTTGTGGTCCAAATATCCGTTGTATTTATTTAGCTCACGAAGCTCATGATTTAGGATTTAAAACAAGCCAGTGCCATACGAAGGAGGGAATGTTGTATAGGTATCTTAATTGCCAAAATACGTAAATAACATAAAATTAATAATCATACAGATAACGTTTTGTTTTTTGATAGTTATATATTGTATATGTGAGACTGATTGCGATAAATAGTTGGGAGAGAAATGTTCTTAACAGTCACTAACTACTTAAGTTACCTACCTCTATAAAACTGTGTGTATGTGTGTGTGTGTGTAAGGTAAACATTTCTGTTAATAACCTGCAAACGAATTGTAACAAAATTTGTATGCATTCGTTATTTCCTATTTTATGTTTTAATTTAAATTACCTAGTAATTAATTTTAAAAAAAATTCTGCTAGTATACAGAGTGTTTCAGTAAAAGCGTGCAAAAATTAAAATGCAATTAGGGACCGCACCACGGAATTGTTTTTGAGATCGGGAACGTGTGGTCCACGAAGCCAGCGAGAGGAGAGAACGGAAACACGTCTGACACGAATACAGGTGTCTGGATTGATTACACAGGTGTCTGGACTGATTGCGTGTCTTGTTGACATTGCGTGCGCGTACTATCGGCACGCAGTGCTGTGCAGGACCGCTCCACTGACGGACAGGTGTTAAAGTGTCAGTTCGTACATCACAAGAGTTGCTCTAGCCAACCTCAACGCAAGCGTGACGACGGCGCACGAAGTTCTGCCGCATCCGTTAACGTTTCGCGTGCGCGTTGCGTCTGTCGTTGATACGCGCACATGCCGTGGCGGTGTAGGGCTGACAGAGCCACCTTGCGGACGAGAGGCAAACCAAACGCACATCGCCCACGTGTTTACGCCCTTATCTCCTTTGGTCGACCTCGTGGATCACGCGTTCCCGTTCCCAAAACGTCCCGTAGTGCGACCCCTATGCCAAGTTTCGTTTTTGCTCTGTTTTACTAAACACTTTGTACACTAACAACAGAAGAACATTTAAATTAATTAATGTATAATGATATTAAAAACACGCACTAGGAGATAACAAACGCACGCAAAATGTTGTTACAATTGGTTTGTAGATAATTAACACAAATATCAAGATGTCAAGAACTGTAATGGAGTGGTTACTAGCACGTTCCGGATTCCCAGATAGTATGTGCACTCTACCCTAGGCAAGTATTCGAAGTTGCCTACTTCTTGGGTGTGTTTACCTACGTGCCGTTATCCCCGTATTTGTTTCGATTTGAATTGTAAACGTTTTGTAAAATTTATGGAAAACTCAATTTTGAAAAGGTCGGTAAGTTTAAAACTAAATATTACTGTATTGTTAGTAAACAATTTTGGGTCACGATCGTTTGCCGAGGATAACCTGCGTCCATAGTCACGCACGTTTAGTGATAGTGATCGCAATAATTAGACATTCCGACTAGTTTGTAGACCTTCACAACAGCAACTAATAAAAACGGTAAAATTCAAGATACATTTTTTAATGAAACTACATAGAATGTAGCTAGGAATCCCAACACGTTAGTGTCTCCATGCAGCACCTTTTTTTTTGTAGCAGAGGCGACGACCCTTCCGAATTGTCCGGGCAAGTACATAAAGCAGTTCGCGATAAAGTGAGCACTTTTGAAATCAACCTTTGAAAAATGTCACTGCCTGTACCTGCGTGTATTGTAACTGGCGCTCTGACTGGCAAACGCCCAGTACAATTGGCAACGATGGAGGGAAAGTAGTTACATTTCTTAATATTGAATTAAAAGTGTTAGGGAAATATTTGCGAAAACTGAAACGATTTCTCTTGTTTTTTTATATATAACTTATCTAAGCGTAAGAATGGGCAGATTTGTGAAATATTTACTTTTAGAATAACTTCACATTTGCACTTGTTCGACGCGTGAATGACATGATCAGACCCATGACGGTGCTAATTTTACATATGGCGGAAAAATACACAACGATCATACATATAGGTCTTAAGGTTGAATGGAAGGGGAAACTCAGTGTGATTGTGTCTCCAGATATGGCATCGCTTGCCTGAGCTACAGAGAGTGTAACGCCTGTAGGTAGGCAACCAGCGCTGCACCGACCACAATAGCCTGACCTAGATAGGGCAGGAGGGTGTCCATAGCAAAGTGCCCCGTGGATAAGAATGACCCGTCACTCAGCAGCTTATCGCTTCTTGGAACTCCCACACAGTCGTGGCTGTGTACCGGATTATCTAGGACAAATATAAGCTAGTTCCTCATACTACATGTGACGGAGGTCATTCGGAAATACAAATTAGTCAAACAAATGGGCAATAAGCGATAAAACTGTCTCCGTTTTATTCTACGTTGACAGCATTGTGCTATCAGTATCTATATAACAGCAAATTTCTACCACTGCATAATTTATACATTTCCAACAAATTTATATAATTGAGTTGCGGACGTCTATAACCAAATTTCGTTAATGATCACGTTACGAGTGGAAAATTAAGAAAAGCGAAGTTTGGTCACTACACAACACGAATACAAAGGTTATTAATTAATGTGGAGTTGAGGATATTTTGATACGTACCTGATGGCTACACTTCGTGCCATGGGAACTTCCACCCCGTCTGTTGTTTCGAAGACGTAAAGCGGCTCCCGGCAAGCAGAACAGTGAATGACATCCGCGGNGGAACTTCCACCCCGTCTGTTGTTTCGAAGACGTAAAGCGGCTCCCGGCAAGCAGAACAGTGAATGACATCCGCGCCCCGGGACACATTTCCAGCTGCAAAGACCCGCTAGTTCGCCGCGGCAGTTGAAGTCTAACGCACAGGTGCGAGAGGAGCGACATTCGGCGTCAGAAAGGCGTTGGTTGTGCAACCGGTACTTTCGCAGACGACATTCATCACAACAAGAGTATGATATTTTATTTTAAAATTAATATCCAAGATGCATCAAATTATAACTACATCGCTATTNTCATCACAACAAGAGTATGATATTTTATTTTAAAATTAATATCCAAGATGCATCAAATTATAACTACATCGCTATTTAAGTGAGATAAGAGAAAATTAAAGATGTGCATTTTTACTCGTATTGGCGGATGGCATTTTCGGTCGGAAACACGGCCGTGAGTTATACGTGAATAACTATGTNATAAATAGTCAGTATAGGAGGAAATCCGGAGGGCCAAACGGCTAAGTGGATTAAAACGCGAATTTATACTAATGTGTTTTATGGCTTATATTNGTTAGTGGTCAAGATTTTCTTTGGGATATGAGAATAAAATGAAAGTAACGAAATCGATACCTGTGTTTTATGGCTTATATTTTGTTTGGCGGCAAAATCAGCATACTGGCACATCGGAGTGGCGAGATGTTCTGCCCGGAGATGTTCGCCCACGCCCAAAATGGTCACCAATCGCCGCGGACCCCCACCTGCGATGCTTGCTGCGTAGTCGTATATCCTCTTGAAGAAGACTGCATTTATCTCGATCGTGTTGTCATTCATCACTATAGCCTCTTAGCTACAGTGTCGATCACCCTGCAAACATTGCATAGTCGTTCCCGCCCTGGTACCCCATGTGTCGGTCTGATTTCAAAGACGTGTTCACTTCATATATTTTCTCAAGAGATTTTTCAACTTATGATAGTGAGAGATATGGGCGGCTCTTAACGTCTGAGGTCTTCAGCGCGGACGATATTGATTGGAAAGGACTTATTAAAGTCCTCCAGTGTTATGTCTGGAGGTTATTAGTGGACGGCTTACAAACTTACTTATGGCATAACTTAAACTAACACCCGTGCCGTACCTACAATTCGAACCCTGAACCTCCCGCACCCCGGACCGGCTGCGCCACGGGAGATCGGCAGCGCTAATGAGGGCGAAGTGAGATGAAAATGGAGCAGCGACGTAATGTAGTGCTGGAAGAAATGGAAGTAACCTGAGAAAACCAACGGGACAGCAGCAACGTCCTCCATGTTTCCCACATGAGAAACTGGGGATCGAACCCACATCAATCAACCCCGGTTCGCCGAGGTGAGAGGTGATGAGTAGTCCGATCACTACACTTGCCGCGGTATCGCTTTCCACTCATGTTAGCTAGATCAATTATATCTACTCTCTAATGTGTCTTGCTGAGTAACATACTGAACTGGGAGTACGGTAAATGGAACATGTTAAATAAAAATATTTTCACTAAAAATTAATACTACCTCAGAGAGATTACCATCATTTTCTATGTAAACGACACGTTTATTTTACAGCATGCCTCACAGAGCAAATTCGAATCTCCTTTGTTGTTTATTGGAATACAAGTCAATGACTTTATTGAAATCTATTTGTATGTCACGGTGAAAGTTCAGTAAAACCAGTTATGTTCATNGGAATACAAGTCAATGACTTTATTGAAATCTATTTGTATGTCACGGTGAAAGTTCAGTAAAACCAGTTATGTTCATGCGTGTCAGTGTACTTTGTGTTGTGGGTACAACTAGGATGAAATGATTTTTACGATTCGGCGTCAGTGACAGAAATACTAATTATTCTCACTCGAGCCTAATAGTTTTGTAACAAATATGATTANTTTACGATTCGGCGTCAGTGACAGAAATACTAATTATTCTCACTCGAGCCTAATAGTTTTGTAACAAATATGATTAAAAATCAGAGTTGGCCTAGTATAAATTTCGCGATGAGTTGGCCATTATTTTTTGAAACCAGCAGTTTCGAGAAATTGTACCTTACTATTTCGGTGTATAGAAAATTAAAACTAATTAACAGAGATGCTTTTGATGCTGTGAGTAAGTTTTCTTGATTGTAAAATTTGCAATTGACAGTATTTCTATAATCTGAGTTAAATTTCACACACAATAGTTACACGATACACAAGCAAAAACATTACATATGCACGCATTTTGCTAGAGCGTGAAGGTAAACATGGCGAAACAAGCAGTGAATAATAAGTTCTGTTCTGTTGAGGGCGTGTCTTACAAACTGCGATCCCATTGAGACAGAAAGTCAAATGTACACATGTTTGAAGTCTAGCTTGCCCTCAGATTAAATCACGAAATCTCTGGTCATTAGATATATCGTGATGACATGATGACTGAGCTAGGACCAGCGGCGACCTCTGCTTGAGAGCGTCACTTGCGAAACTTAATTGCTTTAAATTAAACCATATTCCTGCATTATCAAATGTTTTATACCATTTGATGTAAAACTTAACGATATAAGTTTACCCCACTTAATATATAATATCCTGGTAGTAACAAAACTGTGATTTTTGCAAATTTTTCTATGTGAATGATGTCACGAACTGTGTGTAAAATTTCATTTTTAATGTGTATATTAAATTCATAATTAAATGCATTAAACCTTTGTAATTACACTGAAGAGCCAAAATAAACTGGTATAGGCGTGCGTATGCAAATAACAGAGGTATGAAACCAATCAGAGTAACGCGATGCTGTCGGCAGCTAGATCAGTTACTGCTGCTACAATGGCAGGTTATCAAGATTTCAGTGAGTTTGAACGTGGTGTTATAGTCGGCGCACGAGAGATGGGACATAGCATCTCCGAGGTAGCGATAACATTTGGATGTTCGCCTACGACCATTTCACGAGTGTACCGTGAATATCGGGAATCCGGTAAAACATCACATCTTCGACATCGCTGCGGCCGGAAAAATATCGTGAAAGAACGGGACAAACGACGACTGGCAAGAATCATTAAAGGTGACAGACGTGCAACCCTTTCTCAAATTGGCGCAGATTGGATTTGTGGACTACCCTGCAGGATTCATGGTGTGAATTGCCTCCTGCATACCTTCAGACATTAGTTGAGTCCATGCCACGTCGTCTTGCGGCACTTCTGCGTGCTCGGGGGCCCTTGCACGATATTAGGCAGGGGTACTAGTTTTTTTTGGCTCTTCGGCCTATAAGGTATCTCCTTCATTGTCAGTACAAGTGGTGTAAATAGGAGCTTTTCATAAATTTGCAGATAAAAATATTTTATTGAGTTCTTTTATTTTAAAGCTTAGCTTGTAATTATGTTTTCCCTTAGTCCTGTTATGCAGAACTTAAACATTTGTCTCAACTGAAAATTTTTGTCGCCTATCGATTTGAATACAAATGGAAACTTCTGTACTTTTGTGATTTTACGTCTCAATAGACTCTTTTTTTAAATGTGTGTTAACTCATGATTTAACACAAATCATATCACTGGCGGAGCATGAGAGACTTTTCGAGATTAGGTGACTACACTATCAATCACACGAGGAAAACATCAGTTCGTACACCACGCGAGCCAACTGTGGCGCGGAGGACGGCTGCCTATTCGCATGAAACGCTAGCAGTTGTCTCCAGAGATACGGCCCAAGTAGCAAAAGTCTGTTCCCACTTGTGCAAATCTGATTGTACACTAGCGGCCCGGCCCATATGCGGTTTCCATAGCCAGTTAACAATCAGTCAACCTCTGCAATGCACCCGCAGATACTTGTGGCACACATGATGCCTCCTGCAGGTGGCTCCATCCGGGCCACTGTTCAGACAATGCCCATGTAGCAAAATACAGTCTGCCCACGAGCGGCCTTCTTCTGCGTAACCAACTCTACCCCAAACATGTCAGCACCATCAGCGGGCCATGTGTGGCAGCAGTGGCCCACTGGCTCTCTGCTTCTGAGCTGCCGTAAGTAAACCACATGCCGTCAGCCAATTGTTGGGAAGGCACTTATGGCCCAGTTATTGGCCACTTGTGGCCCACATAGAAGCAACACTGCCATGCATTTTAAAAGCCAAAAAATAATTATGTTTTACCCAAACACAATTGATTTATATACCTTATTCTTATACATTATCTTCAGCATTAGTTCACAACTAGTAAATTTCTTTGGTAGAACCTGGAATCGAACTCGCAAACCTTTCGCTCACATTCTAGAATGCCAGCAACTACTCTACCATGTATTCATGTAAAACTAATTACCTATTTAATACACATACAATGTTCATTATTAGCTGTGCTACAGACACAATTAATGGCAGTATCATAAGTTAATACTGGGATTTCTGTGTTTTGTTTAAAATACTAATATTTTAGTTTCGGGCCACTTTCAGGTAGAATTGAAAATGCAAAATAAATTATTATTTTTTGAATTATTATGCTTTGCAGGTTTCCAGTCTAAAAACTATTTGTTCCTATTACTAGCAATGTCACATAATAATTTTTTCATACATGCATAAAATAAAATAAAAACCAAATGTATTCACATATGCTATTTGCTTCTGCGCAATAACATATAGTCGGCATGTCATATATGGCACATAAGCTTACTGATAATGTTTCTTCAGTAATAAGGAACAGTTGATATACCCCAAAATTGCCGTAAGTATTCTGCTATTACATCTCCAGCAGTAAGCATCAGTTGGCATGTCATATGTGGCCCATTAGCATGCTACTAATACACTGAAGAGCCAAAAAAAACTGGTACACCTGCCTAATATCGTGTAGGGCCCCCCCAGGCACACAGAAGTGCAGCAAGACGACGTGGCATGGACTCAACTAATGTCTGAAGGTATGCAGGAGGCATTTCACACCATGAACCCTGCAGGGCAGTCCACAAATACAATCTGCGCCAATTTGAGAAAGGGTTGCGCGTCTGTCACGTTTAATGATTCTCGTCAGTCGTCGTTTGTCCCGTTCTTTCACACTCTTTTTCAGGCCGCAGCGATGTCGAAGATGTGATGTTTTACCGGATTCCCGATATTCACGGTACACTCGTGAACTGGCAGTACGCGAACATCCAAATGTTATCGCTACCTCGGAGATGCTATGTCCCATCTCTCGTGCGCTAACTATAACACCACGTTCAAACTCACTTAAATCTTGATAACCTGCCATTGTAGCAGCAGTAACCGATCTAGCTGCCGACCGCATCGCGTTACTCTGATTGGTTCCATACCTCTGTTATTTGCATACGCACGCCTATACCAGTTTTTTTTGGCTCTTGAGTGTGTCAAGTCTTTCCTATTGCGCTACTGCCAACGTGCAGAAATGTGATTCGTGGAATGTGACTAGTGCTGACATCAATCATCTGTTGAACAGTTTGGATGTCATGCTGTAGGCTTGCTTTAGGCGCTAGTATTTTGACAGTGCCACCTACGACATGTGGCAAAAAAAATGCCACTCAGCATCAAGGCCAAAATCTTTTCTGTGATTACATACATTTATAAGGTTTTACACCAGTATTTCCTATTTTTTTTGGGGCCATCAGCACATCGAACATAAATGCTGTCCTTCATGCGAGGACACTGTCTGCTGTACTCGTCATTTTCATAAAACTGAGTTACCATTAATAACATTTTCTATTAATTTAATGCTGAACATCCGGTAAAACACCTTGCACTCGTGTTAAGTTTCTTGCCTTTCTTGTTAAGTATTCTGTTGTTGGAATTCTTTACTGATTTTGGCTCGAGACCAAGATGGGGGCAAAAGAATTAATATTTTAATTTTTCCACTAACATAGTCTTTAAATTTGACTTTAAGCTGGTCATCAAGTTTCAAATAGTCATCACAAATCACAGAAGGCGGTCCACAATCCTTTTTGATGAGAGATCAATAGATGCAATTTGAAAAGTATGAAATTTCTTTTTAATAGTATTTGAAAAATCTTTAATCTCTTTTCCAATGTAGGTTTCTTTTCCCAGAGCTGAGTTTCTGAATTTTAACTGGTGGTAATCCCAGAGCTGAACAAGCACTATTTATATTTCACAGGTCTTCATTAGGGGGAATAAATGGTTCATGTTTTGTTGACGTTGAATGTATGTTTCTGTTTTCGGTGACATTTACTGCAGAATTACACTTTTGCAGTATTTTTATGTTCTAGTTAACGCAGATAGAAGTACCAGGAATCAGGTGTTGATCTGAATGAACATCTCTCTGCATATTCAGTTGTTGCCTCTCTCAGACCCTTCTTCACATTCTGTGTGTGTGTGTGTGTGTGTGTGTGTGTGTGTGTGTGTGTGTGTGTGTGAGTGCGAAATGGATCGCAGCACTTTTATCCATACACCACTAACTTATACTTTTGCAAAAACTTTAAGTTCGTGATAATTATATAGTTGAAACATTTAAGAATGTTCGAAGTCTTACAAGGTTTTGATCATTTTTACTAAAACTCTGTACACTTTTTACACTTCTCGTCGCTGGTAAAAATGTTTCTTTATGGCACTCTTCTTGTACGAGAGCACTCCATTGTTCTTCCTTGTCATGTGCACCCAACAGAAGTTAGATGACAACTGAAGCTGGGAACAGTAATGCTTTAAGCACGTCTGCCTGACCGGGCCAGTTGTACCTTGTTCAAGGTCAAACCACCTTCATGTAGGCAGCCTACAAATATATATGTATCTATCTGGTAGTCTTTAATCTCTAGTGAATGTCTTTACAATGCATCTTCTGACAAATTTATTTCTTGTGTAATATTATTTTGGTGTACTATTTGGAAGTCACAATATACAAAATGTAAAATTTAATTTCTCATAAACGAATCATAATCTTTTTGTAATTAAGAGAGTATGTTGTAACTATATAAAACTACCAGTACAAAAAAAAACCCTATTTTGCTTTTACAAAAGCCTAAATTGACGTATTTTCAAAAATTTTGTTTTTGGTAAAAAAAATTCTTTTTTTTTTTTTTCAAAATGAGAAAATTTTTTGTGGGGTTTGGGAAGCTAATCATTTTCAAATGTGTTTAAATAATCATAAAAAAAATATAAGCTAAGTTGTTTGGTTTCAAATGGTGGAAAAAAAATTAACGAACGTCGAGAAAATCAACACATTATTGCTTTATTTTTTACTTTTGTTAGCGTACATAATGTTTACTTGGTTTTCTTAAAATAACATATCAGAATTAAGTGCATATCATTCTTAAAGAACTCGTTTTTTAATTGATCTGAAATCTGTCATAGGAGCTGAGATATGCACGAAAACATAAACCCTTGCAGCCTAGTTTTTTGACTACCCCTGCCCTTCCCTGACCCCTCCCACCGGTAAACTATTCATATGAAAAAATTTAAAACTGTTTTTTTTTGTCACCTGACTGAAGGTATAAACAACATTAATTTTTTTGGAGCTTTTTGAAAGCCACGCAGCTACCGATTATTTTATATCTGGATGATTTCTCGTGGAATGACCCGTAGGCATAGGCACTGCTCAGCTCAAGAGCTTTCCATAGCCGCTAAGCGTAGATGCAAGTTCAGCTCCGTGACCTCGAGAGGTAAGGAGTTGTTGCCACTCCATATACTAACAGAATAGCTCTGTACACACACACACACACACACACACGTGCACACTCTGCTCAAGGTGCGCGGCTTTCCCTTCCTAGTGACGTCACTGCTCTACCGTTAACTACGAACCAAAGGGCCTTGCAGACAGACGGCGGATAAAAAAAAAAAGAGGCGCGGCCGCTGCAAGGCCGAGCATTCCTCAAAGTCTTGGCAAAGACCTTCAGCGGCTATTAAAGGCTTCCTGGACCACAACTGCATCGCGGTTCATCCTGCACATCTGAAATTGACCTTAAATCCCTGGCCACAACTGGCGAGTCATCTAGGGGCCGGCGCTGGACGCAGTACTTGCAGGAAGTTTATGCCGCGAGTTTGAAAAGGAGCTCTTCGTCTTGTCACGTCACGCCGATTGCGTCGGCGCTTTTTTTTTTTTTGCCTCGGATTCGGGAGGTCCTTTGTTTAACACCGGTCATCTGCAGTGGATGACTTATTCCGGAGGGCTCTTCTCTCCGTTGCGAGCAAAAGCCGGTGCAAACAGCGAATTTAAAAAAAGAAGTGAAATGAGCTGTATCACAGTTATTGCTCCGCTCAAGGGGCATACAAAGATAGTGGCAACTCAACACTATAACCAATTACACTGGTGACAATTACCCGACATCTCTGTACAAATAGCATAGGCAAGTGTGCGAAAAGAGCCTAGTAGCAAGAGGTAAATACTATTATTATATTTTCAGAAATAATTCAAAATTTACATATATGAATATCATTGTCAGTAAATATTTTCCACATCTGAAACATTTGACAGGTAATTGGGTTTCATGATTAAATTTTTGCACTTTGTTTAATAAACTTTCCAGAGATAAAATAAAATTTAGTTTTCACATTTACTATGTTGGTACTGTACCCTTAACAGCGGCGAAATGTGCTATTAAACAGAGGTGCTGCTGTCTGCTGGCTGGCAGTGACAACACCACCGGATTTAATCTTCAAGCTCTCCGGTACGAGGGAAATAAAGGTTCTGGAAACACGACTTTGTGCCAGAAATGACGATAAACAATTATCTATGCCTGTATGTTTTTACTTTTATCGTGTGAAGTATATTCACGAAGGAAAAAATTCGTGAAAATGGTCAAATATCGCGTTTCTTAAAGCGTGCCAATGCAAGTTTCCTGAGCGGCAAGAGAAAAGTGCAAACATACGGGCGTAGTTTAATCTGCGGGCTTCCATCGCGTGTAATAAAGTGCCACTGTCACATATCTAGTTTGCACAGTGCAGGACCACGGCGGAAACACTGCACGCCTTGCGCGTAGGGGTGATGAGGCGCCAGGCGTGCGTGTTAGTGTCGCCCTTATCGCTCCCTCGCCTCTTGGTCTTGGACGCCGCCGCCGCTCATCATCACCGGGGCAAGCCCCTCAGCGCGGGGTAAGTACAGGCCTGTGAGGGCCCTTGCCTCCCCAGGCGGTAATCAATATTTAGGTATGGGTTAGGGGCGGCCAACCCACCCCGCCCAGGCCTTCATTCATACGGCGATGCGCATGTCGGATAGTTGGAGGCTGGGACGCGTTAAACAGCTGCGCTCGTTCGCGGTCTCCCGCGCAGCGAGCAGGGCAGTCCCGGAAGTGGCGCGGCGTTCGACTTCCTGCGGCATACTTGTCTCGACCCTGCGTCCTCTGTCCGTCCGTCTCGGAGGAGCCACGACCCATACAGGTGGACTCGCGATCTCAGACGAGGTGGACCGCTTATGCGTCTTCTGCGCATGCGCCCCAACATTGACCTACCCCAAAGTAACGCAACTGTCAGTGTTACATGGACAACAGTGATCAGCGTGTTTGTTTATATCTTAATTTTTTTTTAATGACAAGCACAACTGTATGAATAAAAAAAAAACTTTACCAATTAGAATTTAATATAACTCTATTACAAACTGGTTAGAGGAAGTATAAAAACATCTCAAAACACTTGTTTACTAAACAGTGTGATAACCTCAAATCCAATCCACGCCATTTTTGCTAGCCGTATTGGGGGAAAAGCATTTCAATGTTGGGACACAGAGATGGTTGTGCGCAGCCAGCGAGATCAGTCTACCTCACCTTTAGTTTATGCTCACAATAATCCGTCGCACCCGTCAGTCAGTCAGTCAGTCAGTCGTCCGTGTTTTCGTCCCTCAGTTCAACGCGATTCACAACAATCCGTCGTCCGTCAATTATGTACGGCAAAATTTCAGTATGACGACTTAACATCGTGATCTTTCTTTGGTATGGAAATAAGTTTTTAGGAGAGAAACATTTTGGTGAAATAATCTTTTCATGTGATAAGAATTTACACTGAATTTTTTTACATATAAAATTCCTGAATTTACCACAAAGTAGGCCTATAAATAAACACAGATCCACCGTCTTGCATTTTATTCCCAAGTGCGTATTCACGTCTAAGGAATGTCGCCAGAAGGCGGTGGCTCATCTGTCCGTCTGTCGAAAGTCACAGTTTGGTAGATATTTGACGGATGGACGGATAGAAAAAAAGTTGCATTGGTTGACGATCACGTGGCTGGACGGGCGACTAACGGGTGTGACGGACGGTTCTGAGTCCAGCTTTACACAGATGCTGCATGGGCAGTATCAGCACTTTGTTCGAACCGGCAGATTGTGTTTACAGAGTTCTCGTGCCTCGCAACTTTGAACGGTAGTTTTTCCTTATGAACTGTCAAGTCCACGTGCTTTCGATCAAGGTTAACTTTTTTTTTTTGCATAAAGAAGTGTTTTAATATGCCAGTACAATTCTAACCGAGTTGTAAAGAAATTAAAATATGACAAAGTTGCTTATTTTATGTGGTAAAATTGCGGGTTGGTTTTAAAACCAAACAACAGCAACGTCACATTTTGAACAAGTGATTTTGATAGTTCTTACGGCAGTGAGCGAGTGTTGAGAACATGCGCGGAAGAAGAGTCGATTTACCTAAACTTATTATAAGATTTCTTCCCGAAGTGGATTTCCATCCCTATTCAAATGGATGCTGGCACAGTTCCTTACTGTGAACCAATAATTCATCACTTGATTGTTTTATTGCGTCCATTTAATCTATTTTCCATACATAGTAAATAGTACATGGATATTATACGAATCATACAAATCTCATAAGGTTTCATAATGTTATTTGCTTCAAGATTAAATCTGAGTAATTGCCTCGAATATACTCTTGCATAGTTTGATTATATATACAGTACTCCCGGATTATCCATAGGAACAAGTGGATGCTAATATATGATTAACAGGCGTGATTCACCTGGTGAAATCCCCAATTTTCTGTAACACTTTGCCAGAATTCTCGTGAAATGCTTTTGGCGTCTCGGTAAGAGCCAAAGAAAATATCATTAGTCGATATTTTAGACCAGGCCTGAACACAAAGTCGCAGTTGTCCTTAAGATAAGCTCGAACGAACTAGTTTAAACCAGCAGTTTCAAGGTCATCCGTGACTTCAGTTCTGTCTCCTTACTCATCTCGCACACAGTGCATAACATATGCGGCGACGTCCTCGATAAATGTCGCCCGACTTGACCAGAGCTCTAACGCGTTTTTCTTTTTCTTTTGGGACAATGCTGTGAAAATGTTAATCCCCTCAAGGTGACTTCTGGCCGTAAGGGAGCATTGCGACAGCGAATGGAAAATAGCATAAGCGAGCTTCGCGTCCTTTCTGTTTCATCAGAACTAGGCTAGGCAAATTAGGAAAAATAGCGGAAAGTTTAGATATAGTCGTAATCGTTTTCATTCCTTATGTTTTTTGGGTCGCTGAACACGAATCTGAGGTTTCCTGACAGAATTTTTGCCCGGAACATTGTTTTTTTTTTGCAAAAAACCTCGAAATTTTGGCACTTTTTTTGGTTTTCTGACTATATATTGGGAACTATGCGTTTTTCTGAAAAGATTATTCCATACAAAATTAAAGAAAACAAAATTACCTATTTGTTTTGTCCATAATATTTTTTTCTACGACAGACCGTTCCGCCACTAGAGTGCGCCAAAGAATGGGCAAAATCCCCAAAAATCACAAAAACGCCATATTTCGACTTTCTACGCCCGATGTCCGTGGAAACGACTCATGTTATGATAGTTTTCACCATGTATGGCATTGAACTTGATGAAATACACTTAAAATAAATGTTGGGTTCAATAGTTTTCAAAGAATTGTCTAAAATCAAATTGAAAGAAAGGAGACAAATTAGTGAAAAAAGTTATACTTAGCTATTGTTATATTTACATTAAAATGACTTAACACTAATAATAAATTGCGTAATTGCAGGTAAAAGACCATTTTGAAGAATGATGAAACTAAAACAGGTGCAGGTATTTGTAGGTATTTATATGTACAGGTCCAGTCCATTTATTGGGTATTTTCCGGTGGAACAGACAGGAAAAGTGTTATTAGTTGGTAATATTGGTAAGGAATATGCTGTAGGTAGGTACCTATGTACTTCAGAAATATTTACTGTTATTAACCTGTCGCGTAACTTGTGGGGTTTCACTCGTTGACTGAGGCTCGTTGGAGAGACACATCTGTAAAGAACAGGATGGAATTAGTGACGTACTTGAGATATTGTTACAAATATAGGAATATGATGGTTCTTCTATATGCAAAAGAAGTTGATAGGTACTACCAATGTGAAAACAAGGTTTGGAATTTTAGGTGATGTTACATACCTTTGGAGCTCGTAGCTGTTTCTTCTTCCTCCTCCTCCTCCTCCTCCTCCTCCTCCAGTGACTCTAACGCTTCCTCCTCAGTTCGCAATTGAATCCCAAGTTTGACTTGAAGGTCCCAATCTTCGACCTCGTCCTCATCGTCGCTTAGGAGCACCGCTGCGTTGCTGCATGATCTGTGCACACAGTGGATGCACAGATCAGTGCACTTTAGCCCCCCCTTCAGGCAGCTGCAGTTCCGTGCACAGGTTTTGGTGCACTTGCACATTACCAACTTGAGCAGTTCGGGGGGAGCGGGGGCTAGAAGTGTCGTGATTGGCTCGAGTCCGTTGCTGGTCCTCTTCCAACCCCAATCCTCAGCTTGTTTCTCGACCCCCATCCATTGCTGCACTTGAAGGTACACCCTGTAACTGTGCTGTGCCGCTGCAGCTGCTGAAGGTGGTAGCGCAGCTATTTTCGACGAAGCCTTGAACGCTGCCTTCTTGTAATTAAGGAAGCGCAGGTGGTTCAGAGAGGGTGGAGTCCTCCCACTGTAGCCGTATACTTCGACCAAAAATCGTTCTCCGGCTGCTGCGATAGTCTGGGGAGTGGCGTTGCTGTCTTTGAAAACACTGACGACGTCAGCAAGGTCACGATTTTTAGTGAGTACTTTTACAAACTTCAATTTCCCCTGGTTGAATGGTGCTGACGTCGTGTCACAGCCACTCATAGCATGTAAGAACAAAATGTTCTCTGCAACAGTCTTGTTCTTTACAGCGAGGAGTGGAGAGTATGTTGTTGATGGAGTTTTGTCTTTTCCTGGCTTTAAGAAGAAAACGTTGTTTTCCTTGCACAAACCAATGAGAATCACCAACAGGTCTGCATCTTCTCCTACCACGACTACACTCTCATTGGATTTAGCCAGTGACAGCGCTTCTGTAACTATCAGCGTGTCCGCATCTTCTGGTGCCTGTTTCGCAGTCATGTTGTGTGAGGCAAGCTTCTTCATTATCATGGCAATCAGTCGTTTTTTGTTATTTGGGTTAGCCAGGAATTTTTCTTTCTTTGTGGTCGGGGTCATGGTTGCATCAAAGAGGATGTCCGCGGAACAAGTTTTCATAGATCTTTTCAATCTTTCTGCACTTTTCATTCCACCTTGCGCATGTTCGGGGTACCCATCAAAGACAACTCTTGTTTGGGATCCATATGTTGTTATAACGTATCCAACGTATCTGTCACATATTTTTGAAAAAGATTGGTTGTCGGGCCAGACAACTTTGTGCAGCAAGAACCCACCATCGATCACGTACTGCACTTGACCGCTGAAGTCCTTGTTTTGAATGGGGACGAATTCTTTGTACAACTTTGATTTGGTCCCTTTTCGCAAACCATTCTCGAACAGAGAGAAAGAATAAGGTCCCAGGTCGTACATCAAGAAGTATTCCAGTTCTTCATCTGAATTCTTAACCACACTGATTCGTTGAATCAACGTGGTGGGATTAATGGGGAAAACTTCGTTTTCTACTGTTATTGCGTTGCTCATTATGGCAAGTGGCTGGACACGGTCATTACGTTGAAATTTGACATCACCAAAATTAGAGTTGTCTGCAGCTCTTTTAACAATGCCGTCCATGCCTTTTTCCCAAGCCTGATGACAGTCGACCCTGTTGTCAGCAACAACTCCTGTGCTAAGAGAAAACAAATGGGGGTTTTGTGAGAATGGGAAATGTTCCTGCAACCAGTCATACATCTTTGCACAGTCCTTGTTGTCACGAGCGATTCTTGCATCTACCAGGCCATGATGCTGATGCGAGGTTTCAAATGAAACACCACAGAAATTTTCAATTTGCTCGCAAACGTGTTGCCCTGCTGCCAAGGACATGGTCCACCTTGTCTGAATGCTTTCTTCTACCCCTCGCCCACGAGTCAGGCCTCCACTTACTTTCATGCTCCTCATGAGGAATTGTTCAATGAGCATATCAGTCCACGTCCCTGACCAAAACTTCGTGGCTGACCGTCGCACTGTAAAGAAGCCATTATCGGCAAGTTTTTCGTATTCATCAGGAGACATAGTTTCCTTCAAGTTCAACATGTCCTGGAGGTACAGGTGTGCGGATTTAGCATAATGAAAATGACCTGATGCATGGAAGTAAGGCAGCATCTTCCATACTGTTTCCAGGTGTAACTCCCAATTACCAGTCCTCTCAGCCAGAATGAATAGTTTCACTAGATTGACCATTTCTACATACTGCACCCACAGTTTCGAGGTTGGACCATATGGGGGTTGTATCAAACGTTCGAGCTGTTCATACACCTTCTGTCTGATTTCTCGACATTCAGAAGGGTCCCTGGCAAGGATCACCGATGTATCAAAATTATGCACAATTTCTTCCAACTGCGATTCAGTTCCCGAGGAGAAGGTTATCATGTTCAGGACAACTTTCATAAGGGCAGCATGTGCTAAAATATGGGCTCTCACTGTTCTGTAGTACATATGCCCTGTCATCATTTTCTCAATTGTATTCATGGCGTAGCAGGTGTGTACTAAATCCTTCCATCCACTGCCATTCATTGGGTAACAGACAGAACCCAAGCATGACATCAGTAAATGAAAGCAGCCTAGGCGAATTACCACATGTTGAAGCATGGGGTCGTCACAATTAGCCACAATGTACCGTGCTTTTAAGTAGAGCGGTTGGTCAAATGTGACCACACACGATGTCTGTTTGTTAGCCCTGCACTTCCCTGCTGCTTCCAGCAATGCAGTGTAGATGGTGTCGTACTCGGAAGGAGGAGCATTAATAAAAGGAAGGCACGCAGTGTACGTTTTCTCAAAGGCGAGGCCCTGGGTGGCTTGTTCCATAAACGCGTTCCATCCCGGTGTTATGGACACATCTTTGTGTTTGCTGAACAGCCAAAGAATTTCAGCAGCTGAGAGATAGGTGATCTGGGATGTCCGAAACTTGTAGGAGAGGTCTTCAATCTTTATTGCCTTCAGTCCATCACCACCCTCTTTTGCCTCGAAACGTTTCAAATTAACATGGCCAAATTTTCCAACAACATCTGCAGCTGGTATCCTTGCCATTCTCTGAATTGTTGCATCTGGAGGCACAGCAGAAGCTGGGGCAACAGTAAAAATTCCTCCCATGACGTGGAACGTGTTGTATCCATCTATTGTTCGAGTATTAGAATCCGCATTGTCGTATACGAACTGAATAAATCCATCTTCTGTTACTTTTTCCTGCGAATGCAAGGTTGATGAAATTTCAAATCGTACTGCTTCTGAGTAACTGCAGCAAAACCCCAACGAACTCAAAACATCGATCAACTTCCGGGACCCAAATTTTTTGTAAATAAATGCTCCAATTCCGACTTGTAAATTTGACAGAAACGACCGAGGCCTTACAGCACTGATAATACTGTGAGCAATTGCGTGGCACTTTTTTTTCCCATTTATCGGTATGTTCCCCCTTCTTTCTCTTCACAATCAAAGTATGCAGAAAATGTTTGAGTGTATCAGGAATGACTGACTTCGCCTCTTCCAGAAAACGGTCTGGAGCCGGGTACTCGCTGACATCATAAACCTGAGATCTGACTTCCTCGCAAATTATTTTTGCAGCTGCTTCCACTACACGAAGCTTCTCTTCTGCTTCAGACTTACACTTCTGCTGATACCATGCATCGTTCAGTATCTTCTCCTCAATATTTTTAAAACAAACAACAGTCTTCTTTTTCTTATTGGTCGTGAACGTTATATCCTCCCCATATTTCTCTTTAAGTCTGGCCTTGACTGTTTTTGCATCTGGCACATAGTCTCCTTTTATCTGTTCAATTAGTTCATCTAACGAGAACTGGCATTCATCATTGCTGCTTTCAAGGTATGTGCATATGTATTCCATTGCAACATCAATTTCAAGTGCAAATGGACCACGCCTTGTCGATACTACTTTCGGTTTTCTTGCTTTAGCGGACAGTTTTGTACGACAGCTTTTGTGGTATTGCGCATCGTATGCAACCAAGTCGGGAACATGCTCAATCCGGCGAAGTATAGCCCGTCCATATTCATCATTTGCGTCTTGGGCATCCTTCATAATACTGTTTCTCAAGCTTTGAGTTATGTCACGAACCTGGTACACAGCATCACGCTCATTTGGAGGTTTTTTGGATTCTGCAACCAAAAACGCAGCAGTAATTTCCAATCCACATATGAAACAGTTAGTTCTGAATGAAAAATGAGTGACTGCTGATCGGGTTCGTTGAGCTGTACTGGCGTCTCGTTTTTTTAGGAAAGCAACAATGGATCGATCATCTGTATATGATTTGCTACACTTTTTATGCACTTTGACAGATGTTTGTCCCCTCAAACTACCGCCCTTCCCATCTTTCCTTCTTTTACTGGCTTCAATAAACGATGCAACTCCTTTCTCTTTCACTGTTGCTATTGTCCCTCCATCTTCTAGCGGCAAGTCACAGATAAAACACACCGACATCGCGCGCGACATTCACGTTGGCACGGTAAATCGAACTTGTAAAACCGGACACACATACGAACAGTGGAATATCTGAACATCAACTAACGAGCTGGTGGCTTGGCCGGGGCCCTCAGAGACAAGTACAACTGTACATGGGGGGGGGGGGGCCTCCTCAGGTAGCGACCATCTGCCACAAAAAAAAAAGGGTTTTCCCGGTTTACTGAGATAAGACACAAAACCCCACATTCCAACACTCAAACATTCATTCCAATATTCATTTACCATCTTCCCATGAGTTTGTGGCGCGCAGCAGGCCGGATGATTTTTACTTTTTTTCACTAATTTGTCTCCTTTCTTTCAATTTGATTTTAGACAATTCTTTGAAAACAATTGGACCCAATATTTATTTCAAGTGTATTTCAGCGGACCCCGTATCTATTTTTAAGTATATTTCATCAAGTTCAATACCATACATGGTCAAAACTATCATAACATGAGTCGTTTCCACGGACATCGGGCGTAGAAAGTAGAAATATGGAGTTTTTGCTATTTTTGGGGATTTTGCCCTTTTTTTGGCGCGCTCTACCGGCGGAACGGTTGGTCATAGAAAAAAATGTTATAAACCTAAAATGTAGGCTATTTTATTTACTTCAATTTTGTATAGATTCGTCTTTTCGAAACAACGCATACTTCCCAAGATATAGGCAGAAAACCAAAAAAAGTGCCAAAATTTCGAGGTTTTTTGCAAAAAAAAAAATGTTCCGGGCAAAAATTCTGTCAGGAAACCTCAGATTCGTGTTCAGCGACCCAAAAACCATAAGGAATGACAACGATTACGACTATATCTAAACNGAGCGACCCAAACACCATAAGGAATGACAACGATTACGACTATATCTAAACTTTCCGCTAAAGGTCCTTTTTTTTCCTAATTTACCTAGCCTAAACTTTAAGCGGTGATTATAGAGTTTTAGTACAGCAATTTGTTCAGGAAAGATACAGCAGTATCGCTTTAGCTCAACATTGTTCTTTTACGGAAGAATAAATATCGTTAGCAGAGGGCTACTTACAGCGATTTTTGCCGACTTTGGCACTTTTCAACCAACACATACGTTTCAGTAATAAAATTTATTGTTGGCAACAGAATATCGACTTTTATTTCTGCCCTGAAAAAACGGTTTACATTAGAATACTCCATACTTTAAAAATTATAATGCACAACTGCTTACAGTATGACTTACGACAACTACGGAGTCTCCCTAAAGGCCGCGCTGCGTGATATGAAAGGATGTATAAATGCCAAGACGGTAAGATCAAATGAAAATTTCGCAGTCACTCATTCCCCGAGTAAACTCTCTTTCAGAAGGAAAAAGAAACACAGCCACTAAAATGTAAGAAACTAACTAAAATTTCAGTCGAAATGAAAAACCACTTGACATAGTCCAATTTAATACAGGCTGAGTATAAAAGAATACTCCAACTTTGAAGGTCTATAACATCAAAACCAAACAACCTACAACCTTCGTTAATCAATAAAATTAACAGTGTAACTGTGAAGTTTGTTTACCATGCATTCGTAAATGTTCAATGTGACCACCATGAGCGGCCCGAACGACATCTACGCGATAATCAAACTCGTTCCACGCTCTTGTCAGCATGCCCGGTGTTACGGTTTGGATGGCGTTCGTAATTCTCGTTTTCAGGTTGTCAATGTAAGCTGGCAATGGTGGACGAAACACTTGATCCTTTATGTACCCCCATTGAAAATAACCGCACGGGGTAAGATCCAGGCTTCTTGGGGGCCTGTGATGAAAAGACTGGTCACCAGCTGCTTCTCGACCAATCCAACGTTGCGGCAACGTCTCGTTCAGGTATCCGCGAACAGCTAGGTGCCAATGGGACGGCGACCATCCTGCCACCTTTTCTAACTGAGGAAACAACCACTCTGTAAGTATGTCCAAATAAGGGATTCCAGTTACAGTGGGCTCGTCAAAAAAGAAATGGCCAAAAAACGGTGTCTTTGGAAACAGCGCAAAACACGTTTACTTTGGGGAAGCACGCTCGTGTTCGGTGGTTTCATGTGGAGTCTCCTGACCCCATATCCGCACGTTGTGCCGGTTCACCTTACCTTTTGTATGGAACGTCGCTTCATCGCTAAAAACCAGCTTAGACATGAAGACATCGTCTACCTCGTTCTGGCCACATAAAGGAAACATCAGACCTTCCCCTTCACATTGACGTGTCGAATGCGAGCTCGCTTCCCCCTCACCACCTCAAACTGAAAGTTACGAACGCCATCCAAACTGTAACACCAGATATGCTGACAAGAGCGTGGAACGAGTTTGATTATCGCGTAGATGTCGTTCGGGCCGCTTATGGCGGTCACATTGAACCTTTACGAATGCATGGTAAACAAACTTCATAGTTACACTGTTAATTTTATTGATTAACGAAGGTTGTAGGTTGTTTGGTTTTGATGTTATAGACCTTCATAGTTGGGGTACTCGTTCATAATCATCCTGTTCACAGTAAAGTGAGCACTTTTGAGATCCTAGTTACTTTTTTACTTTTTCAGCCATTTTTATCCTTTAATCAGATTTTAAAATAAATATTGCCACTTAAAAATTAAATATATTTATTGATTATTGTTCCGAATAAGAGGACTTTAAAAAAAGTGCTCACTTTACGTGAATAGCCTACTTTGATAGCTGGTTGGCCATCCTTTCTTTATGATTTCCTGTAACGTTCGTAAACATCGTGTGGTTGATTTTACTTAGTTTTCGGTTGTTTCTGCACTTATATTCTTCCATTCAACTACTAATGTCTTCTATCGAGATGTTATGCATTATTATTCTTTCCTCTAGAGTATACCACAAATTCTCAATAGGCTATATGTCCGGCGACTGAGGAAGCGTAGCCCTCCAGTGCGGCGTTCTGTATAGCAACCGCAGTTCTGTGTTTAGGATCGTTATCTGGGTGGAGACGTAGTCCCCAATAAGGTCCATTATAGCGTACACTTGGGACGGCGAGACATCGGAATGTTAAGTGTAGAGTTTGTGGGGCGTGGTGCCATCGATGAAACACAACTCGCCTTCACCACCAGCACTCGTACGCCCCCGAGCAAATATGGAACCAAACCATATTTCCTTGTGTCTGTGAGAATGGTTGTGTCTAGTTCACAGTTTGTTCTCCTCCAAACTATTTCTCGCCATCCGACTTGAAAAGTTCGAATTCAATTTTATCGATAAATACGACCTTCCTCCAGTATTCGTAGCTGTCTTTTTCTCTGATCCCTAGCACGGGAAAGTCGCTCCTGCGTACAATAATGTACAGTGGCTCAAAGTATTCGTCTGGCTAGTCTCAATAAATCAGCTGTTCGTATTTCCGCTTCATACTCATTAAATAAAAAACAAAAAGTAATAAATATTGTAGGCAACACTATAAACACGTACACTTTAATTTCGGTAAATGATATTGGTTTGCGAATATCGTTGTTAGATTCTTCTGTTTACGTGTAAACTTTAACTGTGGTCAACCCTTCCGGAGTCATATGAAAATGTTTTTGTTTAACGTAACAGAATATAACAGAAGAGTTAAAACAAGAATATTTCTTCCATTATAAAAACAACGCCACGCCGTTTCGAATGTTCTCCTTTAAAAAGTATGATCAGCAGAAATGCTTGCCAGTTTAACGCGTTACAATTATAAGAAGGGCACGCTTTTAGAAAATAGGTATATTTATTCCTTCATACAGAAAAATGGTTAAAATGCCTAAGAATTGTGTTTTATGACATTTATAAGTAGAATTAAGGAAAACTGTTTGCTAATTTAAATGCTTTCAAGTGAAGCGTATTCGTAGTTTTATTTTCAGTAGAATATTACAAAGTCTTTGGTCCACTCGATATTCATTGAGATTGTAAACATATTTTACGAATGCATCGAAATTCGTACAGAAATAGCTCACAACTTATTGCACAAATACATCACAAATCAATATTTTAAAACAAAACTACGCACAGGCAAATGACAGACGTCGCTATTGCATTACGAATTACGAAAATAGGCGCAATTGTGTTGGAACTAAATGGCTCAACCGAATTGTTCCAAATTTTTACAGCATGCTTCCACGGCAATTCACTCAAAAGTTTCATAAAAGTTCGTCCAGCCACATATTTAGCATATAACACTAACTTTTTTTGCTTATACCTACTGCTTTGCTTACAAAAAAAATTACCTTTCTCTTATAAACTTCAAATACCTGCACTGATATCGGCGTAACTTCACCATAATACCCTATAAAACTATAAAACCCAATACATAGCTATTAACGCTTTCTTTGACGAAACTTCAGAGAATGGATTTTTTTCACCCCAAATTACCTATCTTGAAGGTTAGTCGTAGTAGCTAGAAACATAATAATTAAATCACTTGGATATACGTTGTAATACTGTTTTAATGTATGTATACCACTCAACGGATGTTTCACGTGCAATTCATGGCGTTATTGTTTCAAAACGACACACACACGTGCCGACTGCCGAGGTGTCAACTCGCAAATGCTAGGCAACGCATGACACTTACAGTACGTTTATTAAATCTCTCAGAATTGCAGCACACATCGCAAATATAACAAAACACATTCATACGAAGTTTCTTTAAGTATATTCCAGCCGACTTCAATTGCATGTAAGTAGCACATTTACCAGGTTGGAATATTTACAGTATGTGAAATTTGGATGTTTTTCGGGACAAACTTCGTTGGAATACAGCATAAAGCGATAACGAACATTGCCATTTTACATAGAACGGACAAAAAAATTTTTTATTACGTTAATGAATTCTTTATTTTAGGAGTTACGAACTACCACTTAAAATCACGCTAGTCGTGTAACTGTTCTCTTAACACTGGCAAGCGCGGACACGAAAATAAACATTTTTTAAAAATGCGCCAGGTAACATGAACATTGCGTCAGCCAAATTACTTGAAAGAGTTAAAAACACAAATCTTACCACCACGCAAAATGTTATACTTATTTGCATACAACAAAAAGAAACTGAACTGCAGGTTACAAAATTTTTTATCTTTACGATTAGGAAGACGTTAAAACACGGAACTAATTCTCGTAGTTCGCTGCCAACTTAATTCTGAATATTGTGGCCATTGTTTGCGTTAGAATATATGGGCATTAATTTTGTTTTCATAGGTTGATTTCGAAAGTGTTTATTTTATCGTGTCCACGACGCCTCAGGAGCCGAAATTGGGTCGTGTGTAGGCTGATTGGCCGATCAAGTTGGTATCGAGTACGATGATCGGGAGCTAGAGTGGTATGGACCTTCCAATTTTTCAAATCGTCCCGACCCCAGCCTTTTCTTCCTGTTGATTGGCCTATTAGTGTTGGCTCTGCTGACACTTGCTGGCAGCTTATTATATTTTACTTTAAGTTTTCGGGATCTACTGGTGATTCCGGGTTGGAGGGGGGGGGGGAGTTATAGAATTGTCACACCCCCCACCAGAGTGATGTGTAAACACCACTCTGGTTAAGCCAGCGCTAAATACAATTCAAAGAATATGATGCCCCGCCCACTCTCTACTAGTATTTTCTCTACCAACTAATAAATAGCATGGTTTCTACCTATCTGTCTCCTGTAGCACTTTCTGTTAATGCATGCAGCGATTTTAATTCTTTCCTGTCGAAAGGGTTTTTACGGTGTCTATGCCGGGTTTTCTCTTTCTCTTCTTAGTTATAGTAGTTTAGCTATAAGTACACTCAGGGAGGTTGTCATTGCCGAAACGTGGCCTTGGCAACCCAATCCCTTGCTTCTGCGACGCATGTCTCCTTGCATGGTTTATTTCCCTTGTAGGCGTATGGGACCTAGCCCTGAGACGCACTTAACTCCCATCCCTACCGAGGGCTCACATCTAACACTTAGTTTTAAAGTAGGTTAAAAAAAACGCGATTGTGCGTTCTTGAGCAATAGACGACGAGCCAGAAGTGCAAAGAGTGGCGACGGAAGTGACCAGCTGGAGTAAAATCTGCGAACGCGAGCATCGGCGCAACGAAGAATGCGACTGGCAGGCGAGACTATTAAACTGGATGCGTGAGTGTAAGGCATTTCAAATGATGGCGACAGACAGACTGGACATGTGTTAATGGTGGATATGAGTTTGACTATAACCCCACACATTGAGAAGGACATCAGTTAGAATTGATTTATACATTAAATATTACACTAATTGAGAAATAAAAATAGCATAGGCTATTCACGGTAAAGTGAACACTTTTAAAAGCCTCATTTGGAATAGGCATTGAATATATTTTATTTTAGCCTTAGACATTAACTTAGCGCGGTGGAATAAACACTGTGTTTATTACTTCCATGGCAATATTTATTTTTTAAAAGTTGTTAAAGGATAATAAATGGCTGAAAGGAAAAAGTAACTATGGCCTTAAAAGTGCTCACTTTACCATGAACAGCATATAATAGTGAATACATATCATGTTATAAATAATAGCCGGGCGAATAAATTAAAAAGCTAATTTAGTTGTTTTATTTTTATTAAGACCTCCATACCTCACGAACTCGGATATGCGCCTCTGGCGTCTTGTAACAATAATTATATCTGTTTATTACAATATTTAGTTTATAAGTAAAAGATCAATTTAACAAAAAAATAATAATTTTGTGTCAACGCAATGTAACGATTTCAGCATTTAATATTTTGTTTATGTTTTGAGTTTATTTTGGCATGTATGTTTATTTATTTTGGAGACATGATGGAGACATATTTAATTTTAAAGTTTCTGCCCTCTGGTTTAGCTAGTTTTGCACAATCAGGGTATCACCTCTAAATCTATATTTATATGATTTGGTTTGTTTACTTTTTACGTTTTGACAGTTATATTATTTTATTTGTTACACGAGAACTGAGCTCAGATATCTTTGGCAGTTTTAATTTAAATTGTATCATCGTTTTTCTCATTGCATTTCTACCTTGTTTTATCCAGATGTTTTGGTCACGGAAAAAGGTATTAGTTACAGGATTGATAATAATATGACGTAGAAGGAAGTGACGTCTTTTAGGGATTTACCGTGTAATTAGACTCGTCATGTGAACCCCGGTGACTAATTTCTCTCTCCTCTGACGCCATGATGAGCGGATCAACGTAAGATTTTGTCTTCAATATTTGCATATAATTGTTGATATTACTGCCCATCGTAAGAGTAGGCATGGTGTTAGAGAGGCAGCAAGTTATTTTTAATGTGCGGGGCAGAAAGAAGATGCCCGAGCCGCATTGTAATTAGTTCTGAAGTGCTTTCCAAGAACTGCGGCTGCCATCTCCACGAACATCAGTGGGACCTGTAGAGGCTGGGTAATGTGCGCGCGTAACTTCTGCTTACATTTCAAGAGTTACAGACTTTTCGTCATTTTAATTTGTTTAGGAATATATAAATTACATTCGAACTTGATGAGAGTAATTTTTGAAGATTAAATTTAATATGAAATGTTATCAGAGCGTTTAAGTTTCCACAGGCATTACCAGAAGCCAATAGTGAGCTTCTTATTTTCAAAACTGAATTATTGCTTCAAACATTTTAATGATTTGTTATCGATGAGAAATATAACTAGCCAATTCATGATTAATTCACGTAAATTATCTTTCTGTTAGCTAATGCTTAAAGAGGTGATTTAGTATGTTTCATCTTTGCAATCTGATCATAATTAATTTTTACAGCTATTCTTCATTGTTTTATAATGATTTCAAACAACGTACTGAACTGATGATTTTTTTCAGATCACTTCACGTAGTCGTTGAAGTAGTTAGAATTTCTTGATTCAGTGATTTGCATGGTTCGTCTCATTATAATTTTTCATACAAATTGTATGAAATAGTGTGCTGTGTTCTGCTATGCTAAGAAGGGAAAATGTGTTTTACCGTTTTGTATGGTGAAGGATATTCTTTTAATACGTCGCCATTGCCTCAGTGTTGACTTACCTGTGTTTTATGTTAAATATTCTGGCATTTCTGAACCTAAATTGCTTGTTCAAGCCAATTTTCTCACGCCGCAAAAATCAAAGGGACGCCGACTTGCGTGGCGTCATTATCCTCTTTGCTAGACGCCACGCTCATAGAGAAAGTAAGCGGCGTTTCAGGAATGTCGTGCAATCATCACTCGTACGTCCGACAAACTCCACACGTATGTTATACTATAAGATTGTCTTTTATTACAAGAAAACACACGTAATATTTATTTTTATTTTCGTACACGCTTACAAGTGTAAACATTAAAGTCTATCCTAGACAAAAAGTATAAAACGCTTATGATACATGGCATATTTACTGAACAACCACACACGTCATACATGAGGTGATTTTTAAAGTTTTGATTAAAAAAAGTGCGAAGAAATCGCGAATAGACTATATATACCGTTAAAATTCCCGGTGTGACGATGCCTTAGGATCTTTGTTGAAGGCGCGTCTGCTATATATTCTTGGAGTTTGCCACTTGAGCTGTCTCGTCGAGTTGTTTCAAAAGACAAGTAGAGTAGAAATTTGTACAGGGAAATGGTGTCTAATAGTAAGTTTACAAAACTTCGGCCTATTGCCTTTATTTAAAATACAGTTTTGTAGTATGATGCTACACAATGAGTAGCTTACTTGCGTGACATTAAAAGGAAAAAAGAGGGTGGTTGCATCCGCTCTCGACCTAAGCCTATGAAAACACAGTTGCTGATTGATGGAGGCTGTTCCCGGTAAAGTGAGTACTTTTGAAATCAGTACTTGAAAAATGTCACTGTCATTAACTGCATATATTTTAACGGGCAAATTGACTAGCATGCGCCCAGTAAAGTGATAACCGCGGAGAGAAAGTAGTTCCAAAGACGAAGAGAAAGTAGTTCTTTGTCTTGATGTTGAACCAAAAGTGTTGTAAACATTTGTGAACTGTAAAATGATTTATTTTGCCTTCTACTCTTTAAATGCATATATGATTATTAAGTAGCAGATATTTAAAATATTTGGTTTTCTGATGATTTCACCGTTTTACTTGAGCGACGCGTATGAATAAAGTGATGAGGCCCATGGCAATGTTAATGTTACACTCTGAATGCTGGAAGAATTNGGAGTTTGCCACTTGAGCTGTCTCGTCGAGTTGTTTCAAAAGACAAGTAGAGTAGAAATTTGTACAGGGAAATGGAGTCTAATAGTAAGTTTACAAAACTTCGGCCTATTGCCTTTATTTAAAATACAGTTTTGTAGTATGATGCTACACAATGAGTAGCTTACTTGCGTGACATTAAAAGGAAAAAAGAGGGTGGTTGCATCCGCTTTCGACCTAAGCCTATGAAAACACAGTTGCTGATTGATGGAGGCTGTTCCCGGTAAAGTGAGTATTTTTGAAATCAGTACTTGAAAAATGTCACTGCCATTAACTGCATATATTTTAACAGGCAAATTGACTGGCATGCGCCTAGTAAAGTGATAACCGCGGAGAGAAAGTAGTTCCAACGACGGAAAGAAAGTAGTTCCTNGGAGAGAAAGTAGTTCCAACGACGGAAAGAAAGTAGTTCCTTGTCTTGATGTTGAACCAAAAGTGTTGTAAACATTTGTGAACTGTAAAATGATTTATTTTGCCTTCTACTCTTTAAACGCATTTATGATTATTAAGTAGCAGATATTTAAAATATTTGGTTTTCTGATGATTTCACCGTTTCACTTGAGCGACGCGTATGAATAAAGTGATGAGGCCCATGGCAATGTTAATGTTACACTCTGAATGCTGGAAGAATTNACTTGAGCGACGCGTATGAATAAAGTGATGAGGCCCATGGCAATGTTAATGTTACACTCTGAATGCTGGAAGAATTCACAATTTGCATACAAGTATATCCTAAGCAGGGATTTCAAAAGTGCTCAGTTTACAGTGAACAGCCTATGAGAGTACACGGACGAATGTCTGCACTGAAAATCAGCACATACGCGATCATGTTTTAAAACTATTTGCATGATAGATATGAAAGCCTATCAAGGACAATGCTTAGTTGTGATTTAAATCGTAGCTTTAAACCGTCCCGCATCCTCTAAACGAGGCGGGACCCGAAAACACCAACTCGCATCTATCTGTCCGGTTGGATTGTTTAGACCATTAAGAGAGTTTAGGTTGTTCCCGTTAAAGTTAACCATGTTTAAGCTACGATGCATCTAAACGCAGTGTTCCCGCTATAAATTAACCGGGGTATTAACGAAAATAAGTAAAAATGTGATATCTGCAATAGCAGTTTACTTACCAAATTTGTGTTAACTTTTTAGCGCCATAAACTGTGATTTGTACCATAGTTTTCCTTGTATATTTTTGTTGTGTGTTCCCCTTTTCTAATTATACTAGCGCAACTACCTGTGTTTAGTAGGTCAATGAGAGAGACACGATCCCGTTTTAGAGGTTTCGGGCCCAGTGGGGCTCGGAGATAAGCGACCCAGTTTTAGGTGTTTCCGGCCCAAAGGGAGGGCCAGAATCAATTTTAGACTACACATTATATTCGGTTCGGAACTGAATGGCATCCCTGCCAAATTTGGTTCATATCCGTCAAACGATGTAGACATTTATGTATAGATTATAAAGACGATGTCTTTGGAAAGTGATTCTCAAAATGAGGTCCGTGGCTAGGTCGCATAGCTCTACATCTTGGTAACTCTATACATTCTCTGATGTTTGATTATGTGTTGAATTATTTACCTTTTTCTTTGCGTTATATGATATAATACATTTTGAGTAATTTTTAATAATTTATCTTTGAATCCTTTACAATAAAATCAATGAGAGAGTTTTTTTTTATTATATGTAAAGGTTATGAATAGAGGTTGTCCGCAGGGATACGTACTTGGCCCTGTTATCTGGAATTTAGTCTTCAATGAATACTTGAACACTACAAAAGGCGAAGACACTAGAAAGAATAGCATATGCAGATGACTGCATTATAGTAGTTGGCGGCAATAACAGAAGAATAATTGAAACTAGAGCAAACGCAGAAATGGATAATTTAAATAACTGGGTAAACCGAAATGGTCTAAAAGTCTCCATAGGGAAAACAGTTGGAATCATAGTTAAAGGAAACATGGATCGGAGACCACCAACTGTTAAATATAATAAACAAAACATAAAAATAGTAAAGCAGACCACATACCTTGGAATCATTATTGATAAAAAACTCACATATATACCACATGTCAATTACTTGCGTCAGAAACTGATAATAACGTGCAACCAACTTAAGAACAAAATATGGAAATACTCTAAATATAATAACTCTAAAAAAACCATATTATACAAAGCAATATTTTTAAGTGTGATTACCTATGGAGCTATAGTACTAGACGACAGGATCAACAACACACAGTTAATCAAAAAACTCAGGGCACTTCAAAGAAATATATTAATTAAATTATACGAAATGACTCCAACAACCTCATTTGCAACAACAGTTATATTAAATAAATTACTCCCCATAGATTATGAAATACATAACAGGAATATAATTTATAAATTAAAATATACAGATAACTGGATCGAATTAGAAGGTATAAATTACCAAGGCTTCTCACAAGATGACAGAAGATGGATCAACAAACAGGACGATGGTGAAGTATTAAGCATAAAGCAGATGAAAATGAATATATATAAGACTGCAGTTAAAAATTGGAAGCTAGAATGGGAACAAGGAGAAGGCAGTAATGAAACAAGAAATTATATAAAGAATGTGGAAGACTGGTATAACAGCAAGACAACCTTAAGTAACAACATTAAAAGTATAATAAGTGGACATGGACAATATAAAAGTTACCTCAAAAGAATAAATAAACTAGAAGAGGATATGTGTGAATGTGGCCAAGGAACACAAAATAGCTATCACATAATGTACATGTGTAACATGTTTGACATAGAAAGACAAGAGTTAAGAAACGAACTACACAACGAGGATGAACAATGGCCTTTATTAAATTATAATATCTATGATGACAGGATATATAAGGCAATTGAAAGATATGTGGATAAGATATATAAAATTGTTAAAACTATAAATGATGACTTAAAGGATTAGTATTGTTAAAGAGAGTAAGGTTCCAAGGTTTTAGGGTTTTGGGTATTATAGAATTTTAAATGACAAAGCTTTTAAGAAGCTATGATATTGACACTGGAGACAAGTAAAGTAGCTGATGGCCCTGACAGGCGAGGCCAGTGGGGCGCCCAGTTTACTGGGCAAGGGCCCCGGTAGCGCCACGCTTGCTGGCAAGGCTGCCAGGGAACAGCGAAAAAAAACTTGTCTCTTGTATTTTATTAATATTTTAACTAACTAATTTATTTTATCGAATTATTATTATTTTTTTTTGTCAACAAAAATAATAATAATTTTAAAGACACCGCAGGAGGAGCATGGTCTAGGTGACAGCCTCCCCGTGGCTCCCCGCGTCAACTGACCTTTGGTCAGGCTAATAGTCACCGCTCCTCCTGCTGGAGATTCCCAAGCGTACAAACTTTTGTATGGATTTTAGTACGATTTTAATAAAATATTTTCCTAAAGTATAATTTTATAAAACAAAAGTTCTACGCGAATAAATATTAAATGATTTTAATGTGTTGGTTTGAGCGTTACCTTGGCAGTGTGAAATACATAGTTGACAAATAGCTAAATATCAAAATAAAAACTAAACAACAAATAGTAATTTAAATTACAATAATTGATAGTAGTAAATAGGAGACCCGGAAGGCCTAATGGGCTAAGTGGGTTACAGTGTTTTCACTTCTTTATGTCTGGTCCGCCTAGTAAGAGGACTCGTTCACGAAGCGCGTTCGTAGAGGTTGGATAGACCTCGGCCCCATCAAGGTTGCGCGTGCAGATTCAACTCTGTACGATGCTGTTGACAGGTGAGGTGGTAACAACGCCCACCCACCGCGACTGGAAGGAGCGTAATCTCTTTCCTATTCGATTGCATTCAACTGCAGCCGATTATTAAAGCATGGTAAATGCTTTGTTGTTGTCTGAATTCAGACTAAGGGATCTGGCCGGTGTGCACAGCATGGATTACTCTCATGACTGATGTGGCAAACACAATGAATGAAGTGGCATAAACTGTGGCCGAATATATCATACTAGCCTGGGCGCTGTGCGCACTGAATGTTGCTCCAGCAGTTCTCTCCTGTTAAACCTACGGGATCAAGCACAGGAGGACCGACTGCCCACGCGCTGTATGAATGATTACAGATGACATGCCCATGCTATCCATCATTGCATTATGGCAAGAGCCGTAAGAAAATATTTCAACATGACCAGTAGGTATAATTGCGCTCTTAATGCGAAATGTGAGCGCTACTTCTATAAGTTTGGTTCATGTATACTCGTATTTTTTTTTCGAAGTGGAAGTCTCCCTTTTATCAGCTTTCGGGCTTATCGTCCGTTGGAAAGGAAGCGGGTTAACAAACAACAATCGGTTAGTTTCACACGAAATGTCGCTTGTGTAGTTACACGTCTACACAGGTGCGAAAACACGTTGCTGCACCTGGGGAGACAATTATCTTCGCCTAGTTCAGCGCGAGCTGGCAAATAATTCTGCAAAGGTTGGAGGCTTGGCATTTGATGATCCTCGTATTTATTTACGAATTTCGCCAAACGTTTTGCGATCCCATTCATAGCAATCGTGTTCGCTCCTTAAATGTTGAATAATAATAATGGCGTGTGGGGAGTGCACCCAGGGCAACGCAACACCCTCCGAGTGACGGTCTTTCCAGCTGGGACCCGTAGGTGACAGTCATCCCCGGGCATGACAGAAATGAAACCCTAGAATGGAGCGGCGCTGGAATGCAGGGGCGGGGGAAACGGGAGTACCCCGAGAAAACCCGCTGGCAAGCGGCATCGTCCAGCACAATTCCCACGTGCGAAGATCCGGGAGTGAACTAAATGTTGAAAACTTTAAGTTCGTGGTATCTCATCACACAGTTGTGCACAGAAAGGTTAAGGCGTCGGGGCATCGTGATTACACCGGGATCCGAGCTTCTTTGCGACTCGGCGCTAATAAACGTCATCCAGGCTGGGAATTCAGCCTCCCGTAGGCCGGCCATACGTCCCGTTTTAGACGGGACAGTTCCGTTTTTAAAAGCATCCCATCGTGTTTTTTTTATATATATTGCTAAGTAATAAAGGAAATAAAAATTTATTTTCAAATAATAAATACGTGGTTACTTGAGTACAAATTAAAAACGATGGCAAGTTTACAGTAAGTTTTTCGAGTAATTTTTTATTTACTGACTAGAAGACGCCGCTTATACCTACAAATAAAACACGACGTGCACATTTGAAATTTTATTTTTTTATTTAGACAACACTGATTGAAATTACTTATTTAGATTTAGAGTTTAGTCGGCTCAACATAGTGCCAGCCTCTCTCATCCGTGGTGGCACTGTGAGCGTTTGCTGCTAATTAGGAATGAACGCATCATATCAGTGTGACTGACAAAAGTATTGTTTTTTAAACCAATCACACGTGAGATCTGTATGATAAATGTGAGAGAAGTTGTGTACACGAACTTCCCAGAAAAAAAATTTATAATTTGATCTCGTTATGTAAATAAAAAAAAATTGCATTAGTTCTT
Organism: Clitarchus hookeri; assembly: GCA_002778355.1. Lineage (NCBI taxonomy): Eukaryota > Metazoa > Arthropoda > Insecta > Phasmatodea > Phasmatidae > Clitarchus > Clitarchus hookeri. The sequence goes on from NQII01007506.1 coordinate 46,494, forward strand.
GTTGACCAGCTTTCTTGGTTAGAATTTTTTACAGATAGTATTTAATTTTCTGTGTAGATAAAATTTGTTATTTAATACTGTTATTTTTAATATGAATTATTACATATACACGCGCATCAAACATACACCGTAGTGTCTACATCTTTGTAACAAAGACTTTGTAGTTTTTAAAGTCAGAGTTTGTTGCTAATTCGTATTCTGTCTGGAAAACAAAAATTTCTAGCCGATGGGAAGATATAGAATTATTTTTCATTGTTCGATGCTAACATTGCTGTAAATGTGTCAGTTACTACTGTGTGGAGTTCCGGACATGGTTTTTTTTTCAAAGGTTGTTTACAAAATGGCGAAACAACGAACGAACTATACGATGGAGGAATTGTAAATAATGTAGCTGATGCTTTGTGTGATATACTAAGTATAAACTAGGCAGTCACCGGAGGTCCGTCTGTTTTCGTAGATACTTTGGGAACTCCTCCTGTGGTCTTGTAAATGATCCGCGGGTTGCAGGCGCGCTGTAGTGCAGTAGAAGCCCCGGACAGGCTCACTCAACGTCCTTCCTCTAATTTGGCCGCTCGCCATCTCGCGAATTCTCCTTGGGCAGACCCGCTGCTGTCGAGATGAGCTTGCTTCACACGAAGGCGGCACGAGACTCGACAACCAGCCTGACTGTGACTGCTGCGGTGTGGGCGCTGTGACTTCCGCTACACGCTAAGAAAGTATTCGCACATTTACCACATCATTGTGTGCACATACTGAGAAAGCACGAATGGTAAACTTTTCACCACAAATCCATGATATATTTCCTACCGTTGTTCAAGAAAGGGTCATATGCATTGCAAATTTCCCAAATGCATGTAGTAGCAATTCTGTATATTCAGCCTGATGTATGGTGCATTTTCCATTCTGTGCATAAATTAAAAACTTTTCATTCCAGTCGAGGAAGTTTACTGGAAAAAAATATTTACAGTGCACTTCCCTTTGGGAATAGCGTGGATGTATTATTTATTCTCTTCTTGGCGGGATGGGTAATAGTTTAATTGAAAATGAAGGTAATGCTAAACCTATTAATTTTAAGTCTTCAGATTTTGGAAGCTAGTATAAAACAAGAAGTAGGTCTAACTGCAATCGTAAACAATAGTTTTTGCCATCTTCGCGAGCAAATACCTGACCAAAGTGACGCATTTTCTTAGCATGCTATCTTGCACCGCAAAGAAGTGTACAAATTTACAGCCTAAGAAATAGCTAGACGGGAAATGTTTCACTCTAGCAAAACATTTGTCCACTAAGTTGGCAAAATATCCTTATTGGTATCCCCCCTTTTTTTTTTATTTAGTAAATGTGCTACTAGGAGCTTGTAAATTTCCGTTATTGCGTTAAGCACTAATTTTGTTCTACGCCTTCTTACGGACAAGTTAAAACTTGCTAAGGAACGATGGGGTTTCCTACAAAAAAAACGCGCAGAACGATTTGATACATTTTGGACTAGGAAACAGCAGTTACAACTTGGCAAATGATTTGCGCAGTTTCTCTGTGGTGGATGTAACATTCTTTGGGTGTTTTTTTCTGGGAAAAAGATCTTAGTTTCTTAGCATGTGGTTGTAATGCCTAGAAAATGGCGCCTGTGTGCCGTGCACATTTCATAACTTTTTTTTGTACGCGTAGTGACGACAAACGAATTTGTGATTCATGTCACATCAGATAAAAATCAAATAATGATAATGACAATGCTGCAGTCGAAACATTCTTAGATGTAACGTAACGCAGGCAGGGAAGGAAGATCGCCATGACAGAAGCAGGAAAAAAGGCGGCGTGCCAGTTTTTGTCCGTTGTACGTCCTTGGCGTGTGTGGATTGCGACAATTCTTAACCTCTGCGCAGTGGTTCGGTCTTGAGAACAGCCGGGAAGAAAATGGGGCACGGGTAATACGGGATGTTGGGACCGCTGTACATATGTACATACCTAGTGTAATTGGAATTTAACTTTCTGCTGTTGATGGCGCCACTGAAGAAGGTCTCGTGCCACTCAAAATGGCGCCGAAGTGAGCATTGTTTATCTTGTCCGCTCTTAAATATGACAGTCCATCAAACCCAAACATTAACCGAGCCCAAGTCGCTAGCGTTACCGCGTGTCATGGCTGCGAAATGCGGATTGCCTGGCTGGGATAAGCACACCGGTGTTGCATAGTAGGGCCCAATGATGTTCAAGCTTATCTTCCCGGTCCTAAGTGTCATCGAGTCTCGGCTATTTGTTCATTGTCTGCACCTCCAGTGAGTGGCCAGGTAGCACGGGACTTAGGAACTTTACTAACTCATGGTCATCCAGGGCGTGTCTGAAACACCGATATCTGATCGACAAAGGAACTAAAGTGTACACCTCAAGTCTATCTTGTCTTGAAATTTAGTCATGAAATTCACGGGGCCCTAAAACATAACTTTACCAGAATTTTTTTTTTTGTAATATTTTAGCACATGAAGTCCTTTCGGAATTGAATATTTCTTCACAGCTTCACAAGCAGTTGTCAGTATGGGTGAACTTGAATTTCATTCATGCATTAAGTTGAGCTTTCCGGCGGGTGTTACACCACGTTCGGTTTCCTCGCAAGATTTCCGTGCTTTCAGAAAATAACAAAAATTACAAAAAAAAGTACATTTCCAAATGTTGTTCGTGATAGGAAATAAGTATTAAAATCATGTATGTTGAGCATTTGTGGAGATATGAAGATACCCCATGTTCTTAAGTTACTAAAACTACTGTCATAGGTACTGTAGCAATATTTTCTTCCGCCTTGGTCTCTATTTAGCGGTGTTCTCGTATTATTTTGTTACAGTCAGTATACTAAATAACCGTTTGATTATAGAGATTTGCTGATTGAGATGATATTCACACATCGTTGGGCGAGCGAAGATAAGTTTCGCACGCTTAGCAATGATTGCTCGCTGTGAAATTGTATGTTCTCTCCACGCGTTGCGTTCATACACGGGTTCTCTTCGTGCAACCACGCGCGGATGAAATACGTTCACAGACGACAGTTAGGCGGAGGTATAGTGCGACCAAGTTAACAAACGATCCCGTGAGGGGAAGGTGAAACACTCCCACTCCTCGCGCGATGCACGGCGAGGAAGGCGGGTACATTCAGTACAAACTACTATGGACCGTCTGTGACACATTCGGGAATAATAAAAATAATAATAATGGCGTGTGGGGAGTGCACCCAGGGCAAGGCAACATCCTCCGAGTGACGGTTTTTCCAGCTGGGACCCGTAGGTGACAGTCACCCCCCATGACAGAAATGAAACCCTAGAATGGAGCGGCGCTGAAATGCAAGGTCGGGGTAAACGGGAGTACCCCGAGAAAACCCGCCGGCAAGCGGCATCGTCCAGCACGATTCCCACATGCGAAAATCCGGGAGTGAACCCGCCGGGGATCGAACCCGGATCGCCGTGGTGGGAGTCTGGTTTTCCGGTCTTTTATCATATGGTATACGAGATGTCAATGGTTTAATGCTCCCCGAGTATACAGGTACATCACAGTGACATTTGTTATAATGCGCATTCGAGGGGAATAAGAACATTATATCAAAATACCACTTTAAATTTTCAGGTAATAAAGATAGTCTTGTGGAGTGACAGGGAAACGTCTACCTGGTGTTAAGCAATGAATATGAGAGAGGAGGACAAGCTACACGTATAAAGCATCATTAATAATATGCACAGTAAACATTAGCTGTAATTCATTTAACGGACCTACAAAAATTATTCGCAGTAAAAATGATTTTGTATTAACAATAAATTGTGTTCATAGCATACACAATCTCCAATTTTTAACCCTTCTTAGCATGTTTTATTTTAAAATTATGCTGTTTTAATAATCATAAACCGTCATGCATTCAAATACACTTTAAAACATTTCTAGAACATGGTACAAACCTTTTAATAACACTAAAATAATCGATAGGAGCTAAATGGGGGGGAGGGGGAATGAAATGTTACCACAAGAAAGATGATATTAATGAAGGCAGACATACCTGTTCAGAAATGTTGCGTGGAATCTGTCTGCCAAGAGAGTGAATAGTTTTACATAATAAAACGCCTCAAACACAAAACAATACATTCACATTATGTTCCACTTCACTCCAAACACCAGTTAAACTTTAAATGTCCATTGTTAATAAAATCACAGTCTTTTAAAACATGCCGTTTTCTATGCAAGTTCTTCGACCCCTAGAAGTACACCATAGGTGAGTGTGAGTGAGTGAAGAGATTTGGCCAGCTCTTAACGCCGAGGTTTTGAGAGTCCATGAGGTTGAAGCGCCTGAGAGAAAAAAAAAAGGGGGGAGGGGATCCGCCGACCAGTGGCATCGTTCGGCTGCACCGTAAGTTTATCGCTAAAATTGCTACCACCACATGTCATCATAGCAGCTATCGCATTCGCTGTCACTATTGCTGTCACCTCCCACACTTATTACTAATTTCTCTCTTTCTTCTTCCATGCTACGATTGTTTTGCCGTCATCCTGCGTCTTCTCTTTTACAGCGACACAGCTGTTTTTCATTATTTTTTCACAAATACTTTTTATAGCCTCTTTTGTCAACATTTCTATCAGCTACGCGAGTCTTTACAGTAATTCATATATATTCTATGGCATTCAAATTATAGTGATATATCGGCAGCCTGACTAATTCGTAGCCGCTTCAAGAAGTTCTTCTACATAATACTTGGATGAGTGAAGAGATTTGAGCGAGCTCTTAACAGCGAGGTCTTGAGAGCCGATGAGGGTGATTAAGGTGAGTATGGAGCAGCGCCGGAGTGAAAGAGCGGGGGGAAACGGGTGATCCCCGAGAAAACACGCCGACCAGCAGTATCGTCCGGCACGATTTCCACTTGCGTAAATCCGGAGTGGACCCGGACGGGGATTTTGAACCCGGTTCGTCTTGGTGGCATGCGAGCAGGCTAACCGCTCAACCACCGCGGCCCCAGCTTGGCATTCGCAAAGTAGTTCTGCTTTAGAAATTTCTTCTCCTTATGCAATATTGTTAACCTTGAGCCATTCTTGTATTTTATTTGCACAGCCCGTAGCTTTTTTAAGGTATGTACTTCTTTTCTGCGGGCATAAAAGTTTTGATTTGTGCGTCGAACAACGCACAAATCAGCCAAACAGGTTTTTTGCTACTCGTATTTCGGTTTTTTTCCCCTCTGGTGTACATACTTCTTTATCTATTAGTTTTGATACTCTCATTTCGTAAGGTATTTTACATATTTTCGCCAGCGATTTCCCTTTCGCAGCTGCTACTCGTTTCATGTGTATCTCCCATAAACTTTCTCGTCATCGAAACAAAAGAAAAACAAAAACACAATTTCGTTACAAATAATTCCTCGGACGTCACTGTAAATAGTAGGTATTTTTACTTGAACATGCCATGACTTACTCTTAAGTGAATACCTCCCGCAAGACTGACGTGTTCGCTTTACATGCGCGCAGACTATACGGTAGATATCGGTGACACTGTTGCTTCCGTATGATTGGCTCGCTAGACCTTCCCCGCCTCCATGTTATCTCCTTGAGTAAAGTCAAGACTCGCGACCGCACTCTTTCCAGATATTTGGTTGGCGTTGCCTAGTTGTAAGTTAAAACATCTGTGACTCGGTTGGCAGTTTTTTCCTGTGCGTGCAGCTTTCTTTATTGGTTGGCTCATTTAAAACATTACTTTGCACTTTCTCGTCCTAGACTTCAACTTGTTAACGTTCCATTCAAAACATTTGATTTATTTATGAGAATTATCCGCGATTTGTGTCGGCCAGTTACATAATTCTAAGACTTCGTTCTCGTTAACGCTGATCTCTGCAGTTTATTGCAGATAACACTGAAGCCGTATAAGATGCTGTGTTCGGTGTGTTTAGCAGCAGATGCTGGCATTTTACCCCACTATTTGCAGAAGCGTTTCGTTTCACGGTGTGTTATTTAAATGCTAGACGATTTTTACGGTCTGTCGGAGATTTAAAGTTATTTTTGACTAATGTGTATTCTCATTTATTTGTAGTTAGCTTTGAATTCGAGACAGAAAATTTTCCATTTGTGTGTTGTGTCTGAAACTTTTTTTTTTTTTTTTTTTTTTTAACCTTNCAGGTAATTCCTCCTATTCTGGAGATGGCGAGTATAACTGTCCAGTGTTGTCAGCAGTTGCAGAGCGGCGTGTTTCCTTGTCTATATCGACGCAGCTGAGACATTTGACTAAAGAATATAGGGCACAGATGCCCATTCCTTGCTATAAATAGCTGCGATGTAGTAAATGAGTTTAAGATAAAAAGCACACCGTGGACGAAATATAGCTGATGTAAAATCACAAAATTCGTCATTTCTTCTCCTCTTTAAAATTATTCTCCGTTCTCGGCAATTGCTTCTCTCGTGGGTTGCCAACTGGAGACATTTAGCATTCGCTCCGAACAGAGGATTAAAAAATTAATAAAGGAAGAAGTTTTACGCACAGTAGCCCCAATTTAGTTGTCGCATGTTGTGGATAGTTTATTAGTTCTCACTATGAGACGATTATATAATTTAGAATCGAAAACCCCCTCAAGGTTGGTTCGTTTTTGCAAGCATGTAGTGAATGTCGATGACTGAAATTCACAACTTTCTTCTGATTTTGCGAGTTGTTAATTATTCAAACTTGTTTTGTTCCTACCGAGCGAGGTGGCACAGTGGCAAGCCTTCGAACCAACATTCGGGAAGACCTGGGTTCGATTTTCCGTGGTTTGCCGAAATCATCTCCGTTGGACGCTGAGACTGTCCCTTACATCATTTCCTTCTGTGTTCCTGCTTCCCCGAGAAACTTGCTCCGTCTAATTACCTCGCTGTGGACGAGACGCTNTCCTGCTTCCCCGAGAAACTTGCTCCGTCTAATTACCTCGCTGTGGACGAGACGCTAAGCCATACCTACCTTATTTAGTTCTTAATTTGGTGTCGCTTCGATGTCGCTTTGAACGATGTCAGTTAGATTTTCGAGAAAGGACGTAGCAAACGAGTATAGGAATAACATATACATGTATGCGCGGGGTCACGGGTAGGTTGACTGCTCGCGTCCCACCACGGCGAACCGGGTTCAGTCCCCGGCCGGCCGGGCCACTCCGGATCTTCGCAAGTGGGAGTCGTGCCGGACGATGCCGCTGGTCGGATGTTTTCTCGGGGTTCTCCATTTTCCCCCGCCCTAGCATTCCGGCACTGCTCCATTCTCACCTCGTTTCACCCCCATCGGCTCTCAAGACCTCGTTGTTAAGAGCCGCCGAAATCTCTCGACTCTCAACAACCTGTCGGTTTGACTCCCAACAGGCATTATGGTCTCGATCTGATACCTGAAGGTTGTCGTTGGCCGTACTCGCTGAGGCGTCGAAGTGAGCCGGCAAGGAGGCCGTTTCAGTGATGGTTTGCGGCATCGTCATCTCGGAAACTGCTAAAGATTTATTTTCGAATGCGATTTTTAATCCAAAAATCGTTACCCCGTATCCATTCGCCACAAATGTTTCCCGCCTGCGCCAGCGGTTAGTTTTCCTATGTATGCTTTGATATGGAACTTGCTCTTTTAGTATACCAGTAAAACCAAAAATTTCAATTCGACAAATAGGCCTTTATTTAAAATCTGATAATTCATTTGTGCCAGGAACTGCTACCCGAGAGGAAATTAGGTTAAGGTTAGCTATACAATTTGACTTGAACTTAGAAAGTAGTGAATGTAGGTAATGAGAATTAAGGAGTGTGTATTTGGTCNGTTAGCTATACAATTTGACTTGAACTTAGAAAGTAGTGAATGTAGGTAATGAGAATTAAGGAGTGTGTATTTGGTCGTTATGTTTAGGGACACCCGATTTTCGCGAAAAAAAATACTCCTGTTTACTTTCTATGCATTTTAATACACTTCAGCCAAGATCCGCTTCTGCTATTGAATTTGCTTTAATTGTCACCCGACTTTGTTGCGCGTCCACAGATCATAGATGTTCACTAGAGGATTAATTTTTATTTTTATTGGTTCATCCAAGCACCGAAGACACGCGGCCAGCAGTCGAAGGAAAATGCAGGCGTGCTTGTAGGACGTTGAAGTGTAGCACGCGTGGTGATCTCGCGAAAGTGAGGTGTCGCAAGTAGCGTTGTTTGGCTACGTGCAGGCGTGCGCAGACAGGCAGGGCCCAGGCGCCAAGCTGCTACTGGGCTCCTTCAGGCAGGGCCCAGGCGCCAAGCTGCTACTGGGCTCCTTCAGGCAGGGACGCCCTAATATGCTCACGCACCATAGACACTACGGCACTAAGCGCCATGGTTATGAGATACAGTATTTCAGATAGGCTGTAAGAGTATTCCTAGCAATTTTTCAATGTGTAACTCTACTGAGTCTCTGTTAAATTGAAGTTGGAAATATCTTCTAACCTGCTTGGATCATAATTACGAAATCACTTTTTTTTTTTGTTGAAGTCTTTTTGGTTACGACTTCTACTCGGCACTTCAACCCCCGCGACGGACAGAGTTGGTTGTATTCGCACCTGCACTGGTGTTTGTGGCAGCNTGTTGAAGTCTTCTTGGTTATGACTTCTACTCGGCACTTCAACCCCCGCGACGGACAGAGTTGGTTGTATTCGCACCTGCACTGGTGTTTGTGGCAGCTAGAGGGCCAATAGCAGGAATGTCTTAGCAGACGTTTGCTTGTCAACATGTCTCCTTGCAATAAATGCAAGATAGCAGAATTTATTTATACGTTAACGTAATTATGTCTTAAGGTATGTAATAGAAATTAACTGATTTCGATTTTCAATACAAAAATTGTAATATTAGGTCCCCTCTCCAGTAATAGGTATGTTTCTCTCACAGGGTTTGAAGCATTTGTGATAACCTAGATTATTTCCTTCGCTCCCGGTTTTTATAATGCATCGCAGTGTAAAAACGAACGTATCTGTGAAATACTTACATTTCTAATAATTTCAAAGTTTCACCTGACCGACGCATGAATAAAGCGACGAAGACCATGGCAACGTTAATTTTTACGTAAGGCGGAAGAATACGCAACGTGCATGCAAGTAGATCTTAAGCAGGGTTATTGCTGAGTTGACCGCGAACAGTGAGTACCGGTGCGCATGCCGGGGGATGGTGTGTGGACGAGCGAGCGACTCGAGTGCGCGTGTCCGTTGTTGCAGGGGCGGTTGCCGGGGGACAACTCGACGCTGCGCATGCTGGTCGACGAGCTGTCCGACCCGGGGGGCACCTACACCTTCGTCGTGCGCATCGACGAGAGGCAGCCCGCCGGCAACTATAGCGAGACCGCAGCGGGCCCGGAGCGCTCGACGGCGCTCGAAGGTCAGTGACGCACCTTCCCTCCTCTCTCTCTTCCCCCACCCTCTCGCTCTCTCACACACTGTGCCGTGTGCTCGCTTCGATCGGACACCGCGTCAACCCCGCCAGACGCCACCGCGCTGGTAGCCTCGTGCTGCCTGCCATTCATCCACTACAAGGGCCGCGCCAAGTATTGAAGCAATCCCACTGTGGACTGCTGGTTGGTTGAAAGTGTTACAAATTATTTCAGATGTTTTTTTAGGATATTTTATTACATCAAACAGTACATTGATAAAAGTATAAAAAAACATGGAAAATTTATTTGCAAAAAATAATAACGGAAAATACACGAATTTCATATTTATATCTATTGGCATACAAATGTAATTTTTTTTTTCCATAACTAGAATGTTTGGTTACAGTTCAAATTAGTTGTTAACGTCATTAAAATAAGATTAATAAATTTCATGACATTTCTTATAATGGTTCGGCCGTAATTTCATTTTAAGTTTTACAATGAATTTGAAATCCGAAATATCCAGAATTTAAGCCCTAATCGCAAGTGAACAAGATGGCACAGTTAAAAGAAATTTCTTCGTGGCATTCCTAAATTTAAAAAAAAAATCACTTTAGCCGAAATTAAAAATTGTGCTCGTATAACTTTTTGAAATTTGTTTTGGCACAAATTTTAAAGTTAAAATTCTAATAATTCTACTAAAATATTATTTGAGGGTAATTTTTAAACTCATTTGGCATTTTTATCAATTAGTTATTGATATTTTATTGCAAAACCATAACATATATTAAAAATGCAGAAATAAATTTTAGGCATTAAGACAAAAGAGGCTGGAAACAAATTTGATTTGAATGATGGAGGTGGCAGTTGCCATTGTGTGGCGTAATTGGGGGTTGATATGAGAACCCCGACTTTGACAAACATTCCGCGCTGGACTGGGGTGATTGTAGAACGGGCTCCCCTTGAGGAAGGGTAATATTTGAGGTTAGAGTACCGGGACGGCTCGATTCTGGACGATGTTTTGCCGGGGAAGCCATGAGGCCTAATAAATGGACAGAATCAAAAACAAGTATGGTTTAAAGAAGTAAAGTACAGCTCCCAGTATACCCGGTTTGTATTGGGTCTGGAAGGCGGTGAAGGGGAGGTCAGATCCGGCTTTCGGCGGGGATACGTTGCTGCCATTCATACGTCGCACTGCCACAGAGACTTTTTTATACATGGCCATACACAGGTTGCAACACGCCTGACTTTCCGCCCCCACAACTGTACAGCTTCTAGGAAATAACAGGGGTATAAGGGAGTTGTCCATTACTTTGATTGATATTCATGTTTTGGTTTTCACTTGTCTCTTAGTCGGACCACAATAATTTTTATTTTTCTGTTACGTGCATTTCAAGTGGATTGTCATTTCTATTTATTTTACCCTTCAGTGATTGCTCGTGGTGGCCTGAGTAGAGAGATAGCGCTGTTGACCTGTCATATACCACTGTTCCCCACCACACGTGTCGAGGGGAAGCCGTAATTCTTCATACCACGCCTTTCATCAGTGTCGGCCNCTGCCCACAGAGCAGCTGAGCGCATAAGATACGAGTTGGCAGCCGGTTCCTCTGATTGGGGCTTACTCCATTTTCCGGTTGGCTCCGCGAGGCTCTGGGAACGGGCATTTGATTCGATTGGTCACAGCATGCCGCGAAAGGTTTCCTGTTGGCTGGGCTGCCGGCTGGCGAGTACGTTTACAGGTGCTGATTGGCGAACGGCATTTCGCTGGCGTGAGGTTGGAGCTCGCCGTGTAAGTGACTGTTTCGTCTCTATTCTCAACTATTCTGTGGCACTCAGAACTGTGCGGTACGGCGCACAGAGAGTATACAGTTTCTTGGACGCGTGATTCATCTCCGGTGGCGTCGTTTTGCGAGTCAGAACCGAGGCGTTATCGAGGAAGTATGCTATTTGCTATTAGTTACTACACGTCCATACTCACGGTTGTGGTTAATTTTCAGTGCTGCGTTTCGTTAAAAGGTATTGGAAGAGCGATGCGAATATTTGTATACTTTTTGTACTAGGTGCGCATTCTATGTAGGCCTACTCTAAAGTACACAATATTGAAAATTGTTTTTGATAGTGTTTCAGGCTCCGTCGAGCAACAATTTTCATTTTAGGTAATAAATATACTGTACCATAACGAAATAAAAATCTCCTGCAAGTAGTTGCCAAAGTAAAGTTGTTATTTAATTTTGAAAAAAAAAAAAAACACCTTTTATAAGTGGCCTGGCGTTTTGTTGACGAGGTAGTGTGTGTTTTAAAAGCGATGGTCCACGATACGTTAAAATGCACAATATCGACGTAAATATCATGTTATGGTCCAGTTACATTCCAATAGGTGTTACAATAAGCTGCAGCGTGTAAAATAAAGATGGTTTTTGTCCTACGTCATTACAATTACTGGTGCCATCTTTNACCATAACGAAATAAAAATCTCCTGCAAGTAGTTGCCAAAGTAAAGTTGTTATTTAATTTTGAAAAAAAAAAAAACACCTTTTATAAGTGGCCTGGCGTTTTGTTGACGAGGTAGTGTGTGTTTTAAAAGCGATGGTCCACGATACGTTAAAATGCACAATATCGACGTAAATATCATGTTATGGTCCAGTTACATTCCAATAAGTGTTACAATAAGCTGCAGCGTGTAAAATAAAGATGGTTTTTGTCCTACGTCATTACAATTACTGGTGCCATCTTTNGTGTTACAATAAGCTGCAGCGTGTAAAATAAAGATGGTTTTTGTCCTACGTCATTACAATTACTGGTGCCATCTTTAGAGTCCGCTTCAGGCCTAATTTATGCAAAGAAATAATTTTCAATTAAAAACCGCAAACAAGGATTTAATAACACGAATGAATGAAATACCTCCGGACGATTTTTCGCAGATCCTTGCTCTGCGTCCCGGATAACTGGAAAAGACAAACCTCATTAACAAATCTCAAGTGGTATTAGAATATGTTTCCAGTGGACACAAAATAGATACACCCAAGTATGGACAGTTTGCACAAGAAATGGCAAAACTGTAGAATTACCTGTATAGGACCTATGACACCGACATTACATAAAATATTAATGTTTAGGGTAAGTACTGTATAATTAAACATGCCTTGTTGCCTATTGAACAACAAGGAGGCTTCTGAAGCAAGGAATAAACATTTTCGGCAGTATAGATAAATGTTTTCGAGAAAATTTACTCTCGCAAAGAGTGTAACAGGGATGTACTGAGTAGGTTGATACTAACTTCGGATCCTCTATTGAACTGCTTAAGAAAGACTCCCAAGAGGGAAAACGAAGCCGTTTTCTAAAGGAACATCACAGCTCCAGTTACCTGAAACACAGAGATCTTTGCGGAAACACGAATAATATATATATATTTAAAAAAATGGAGAAAGTGTTGAGAAAGAGGTAGAGGAGCAAGAGGAGAAGGATAAGGATGAAGATACGGAAGATCTCACAAATAAATGTACGATTAATATTATTCTCTTGTTCTGTACAAATATAATATACAGTTTGCTGCAAAAATACATGTCAGTATTCGGGGAAACAATCCTCACGTCTAAAGGAAGAAAAAAGTGTTATATTGACATAAGTGTGGAAACGCTTCGTTGCTTTGCTGCACCGGGTTGGATCATGTTTATGCGGAATGCCATCACAACTCGTGTGACGGCAGCCCCATACCAAGATGTGTCGAACCGTCTGTTTAATCGGGCGCAGCGAACAGTTCGATGTAGCATCGACCTGAAGCTACGAATGTCGCGTTTGCAACAGTCGGGGCGTGGGTATATTTAGAGAGTGGACTATTCAAACGATCTGGAATTCTCCAGGGATACACCGACGCATCCGGGAGTAAATGCAACGGCGGGATGACGCATAAATCCGTGCTGATGGATCGCATTTTGAGCATTTCCTGCAAGTCTGTAATGTGCCGTCGGTACGCTTTCACACATGCGTAATCTATTTCTCTGCAGTTCCTAATGTTCTGGAGTTTAGTGTCGTGGTATGTGGCACCATGCGCGGGATAACTGTGATGGCATTCCACACAAACATGATACAGCCCGCGGTTCATACAATGTACATTATGCAACGGGAGATGCAGTGAATAAACTAAGCTTTTCCGGACCCGCTTTCACATGTCCTGCAAATTGTAATAAACTGAGGTATTTTAGAATGCTATTACTATTGTGTTTATGCCTTATTTTATGTAAAGAAATCTATAAAGTATTATTTTTATGTATTTCTGTGTGTATTTATTTTTCTGTACGAGTAGAATTTGAGAAAATCTAACGATCAACTTGTGTATTACAATAAATACATTGAAATTTAATCAGAAATACATTTTTACGTTTTATTTTGTCTGAACAATTAGTAAATAACAAAATAAACAAAATATACATAGCTTAGTATAAAGACGGTAATGGTTGACAAATAGTTTTGGCCAGGCTTAAAAAAGTTAACACTCCTGTGTGCGGCGGTATGTATATATTTCACGTGTGCACTATTTGTTTGCACACGAACAGAAATTACACGTCTGACTAGGGCGGAATACAACTTTCCACAGATTACGCGAATTGCAAACACTATTTTAAAACTCTTGAACATGGCCAAAAATCGACTTTTCAGACTGTTAAAGCTTACAATGTTTTGGACGAATTCCTGCGAAACTAGTATAGGGCCCTGCATTAAACTTCGCGTAGCGGCGATGGTGCACTTAATGCGCGTGGTAATATCGCCCTTATCGCTTTCGCGCTTCTCGGCCTCATAAGGGAAAACAGTTCCAGGTAGACGGGCCCCTTAAGGAACTTGTTTTCGTTTCATTTTAATATTTTCCGGGATTCATGGGCTGGCCCATTCGATAGTCATAAGCTCCCCTAGTTCGATGCCAGGGTGTAGATTATAGATTGGGTTTCTTGGCCTATAAAATGACGTTTTTTAGAGGTTACCTTGTCCCATACAAATACGTTTTTCAGACTATTGTATCTTTCACACGAAGGAACGTATACTGGGGCAGTTACTCGAGTGTACGCCGACCATCCTTGAAGCTTGCAGAAATGTTATGCCGGAATCATAACCCCGACAAGCACGAACGCATACGACACAAAAAAACCGAATAGCCAATCAAATACAAGAAACTTTCGACGTTAGCGCGATGAAAACTGTCGCACGACTAGTAGTTTTGGATCAGAAACTATTTCTAGTTTTGTTGTGTCTTGCAGCGATGGAAACAGGGCGTACAACGATGTAAAACGAGATACGTATACAACGTAAGTAAACTAACTTTCTGGACCGTGGAAAACTTCCATCCTATAAAGGAAAATTATTTGCCACCAACCGGATTAAAATTTAGGCCTCGCAGTGCTTTAGCGTAAAATATGCACTTATCGTCAGCATTACGTGTTCCAATTTTCTCTTCTGACCTCAGTCTTGCACCTTGTAAGTAGTGCCAAAAATTCCTAACATTTGTTTAAACTCGCGTGCTATGAATTCAACCAATTGCATTAAAAAAGTTTTTGTCGTGACGTGTTTGCTCGTCGGAGCTACAGTGGTTCCAGCATTAGAAACCCTGCGCAGAGTAAGCGTGGAACTCCAACGTGTGCTTGCACGTGCTAAACACGTGTCGCCCGAGGAACCGTGACTACTAGTTACGATTGTGTCGCGGCGAAACGTTCGCTGCTGCAACACGATAGGATTGTCTGTGATCAACGCCCAGGCGCAGTGTGCTTCAGGCGAATCCCTAATATATTGTACGTAGTCTATTACGCGGTTTCTTCACATTTTTTAAAATCAAACCTTTGAAAAAAANGCGAATCCCTAATATATTGTACGTAGTCTATTACGCGGTTTCTTCACATTTTTTAAAATCAAACCTTTGAAAAAAATACTCCATGTATGACGTGTTTGGTTTTTTTCTTAAATATGTCGTAAATCACAAGCGTTTAATACTTCTGTTAACATAAACGTATTCTCGGTTATATTGAACTTATATTTATAATTTATTTATAAATTGTAATGTGTCATGTATAATCAAATCCAATTAAAAACAGCGAGAAAATAGGTGTGTTGGTAATACCTACCAAGAAATAGTTCTTACGTAAAATATTATTAAAGTCATTGCGCACGAATACGGTGCGCTGTCTCTCTCGTGTAATTCTGTAGACTTAGTTAAGCCTTTTTCATGAGGCGGAGGAATAGCCAGGAAATATAACTTTAGTAGGGCTTCATAAAAGAAGGAAGCATTGTGAGGCAACCTCCCTAGGCTGCAATATAAGTAGTAGTTGCAAAAGGCCGATTCACGCGATCCAANAAGGAAGCATTGTGAGGCAACCTCCCTAGGCTGCAATATAAGTAGTAGTTGCAAAAGGCCGATTCACGCGATCCAAGCTGCAGGCTGCGGACACGAGGACACACGGCCGCCATCTTGGATGACGTCACGAATTCGCTAATGCAAATTTGCCGATGCAAATGACGCCAATGCTAATTGCGAATATGCAAATGAGGTCTATGTTAATTGCGAATATGCTAATATCTCACACGTCAATCATGCACACATGCGACCGCCATATTCGCTTCCGAAGTCCGACGTGCAGCAGGTGGGACCCTCGCCCTTGCGCACACCCGTTTCGGCGCAGGTTAGCTAAAAAAATGCCATAGGAGCGTGGGATCGTTCCGGCGCCCTTTGGGTTGGCAGTCTAGCGTCTTGGCCGCCAGGCGACCGTGACATTCAGGAAAGGAGGATGTTAAATGACGAATACGTGTTTAGTATTTACCACACCGACTTTTTATATATAAAAATCGTCATTGTACGGTTAGAAGAAGAAATACTAGCATTGGCCTACGCACTACCCAGACAATAAACAGTTACGTACAAAAGAATGCGAGTCTAGTAAAAAATNAAATACTAGCATTGGCCTACGCACTACCCAGACAATAAACAGTTACGTACAAAAGAATGCGAGTCTAGTAAAAAATATATATATATAACCCAATACGAGGCTGCACGCTTGAGCAATAATAACATAAATAAATGGTCTTATAAAAAAATTAACGTAAAAGACGTCAACCTAGAACATAAACTAAACTACGAGTACAAAAACAAAAGGAGAGAATGTAGGAGTCGTCGCCGCCTCCGACGTCCATGTCGTCGGCGTCCTCGTTACCGTTGTCATCGTCGCCTTCGTTACCACCAGCAAGTGGATTGGCCTGGAGGTCGGCCGCACGGCGCACCAGTAGGCCCAGAATAGCACGTAGCCACGCGCTACGCGCCTCATCAGCCGCCTGAGCACGCTCTGCGACGAGATCATCCCTTCCCCTCCCCTTCACACCTTATCATCACAGCACTTCACTTCCCTTCCCTTCCCTTCATTTCGCTTCTCTTCGCTTCTCTTCTCTTCCCTTCCCTTCCCTATCCTTCCCTTCCCTTCTCTTCTCTCCCCTTCTCTTCTCTCCCCTTCCCTTCCCTTCCCTTCCCTTCTCTTCCCTTCCCTTCCCTTCCCTTCCCTTCTCTTCTCTTCCCTTCACTTCCCTTCCCTTCCCTTCCCTTCCCTTCCCTTCCCTTCACTATCCTTCTCTTCCCTTCTTTTCCTACAGCAATACAATTGCTTCTCATGCAAGTTTACAAATTTTAAATGTCCACTCACGTACTTTCGCAGATTCGCAAAATATTTTTGGTATATAAAAGTTGTTTTCAGCTCCACAAATGTTTTTTATAGTAACTTTTCAGAGGCTATTCGCGGTTACTAGAGCACTTTTGAAATATACCTGTTACTAAAAAGTGACAGCAGAGTCACTGCAATGCTAATTTTACTTGTGGCGGAAGGGTTCAAATTGAGAAGGGATTTAGATCTCGATCAGGGCTTTCAAAAGTGCTCAATTTACCGCGAACAGCCTATTCCAAAATTTATTACAAATCCCGTGCATTAGTAATCTTGTAACATTGCAGATTTTTGGGGTTGTGTTTACTGTTAGTGATAGAAATGTTCATTATATATGATTACAGAGTACTTGCTTATGTTGTCCATTCATTTAATATTATTCCAGATTATGCTTTATTATTAGAGTTAACAGTATAATATTTGGTTATTTTAATAGTTTATTGACATAGAGATCATGTGTAAGTAATTTTAATTTTTTTTGTAGACAGTATTTAGTATTAATATTTTATTGTTTATATTTAATTTATTTCATAGAGGGTAGTTGGCATAGAATGTTTATTAAACAAAAGCACTAAATAAAAATATTCTGGCTGTCTCTCGTCTCGCCATTGCTGATTGGCGGAGAGATGTGGCCAGACGACAGCCAATAGGAGGGCAGGAGACAACATAAGTAAAGTAGAAGTAAAATAGAATATATTTTTTTCTGTAGAAGGATGCTCACCACCTCCAAAGATGGACATGGATATGGATATTTAAAATAAGTTTTATTGGTTTAATAATTAAGACGATAGGTATATTTTATTAAACTAATTGTAACAAGATGTTTTTTATAGATAAAGGTATAAAAACTAAAGATAAGGAACATTGAATTTTACTGCATTTGAGAATAACGTCGCTTATCGTGCTTCACTGGGTCAACTTGTGACGAATGTACTGATAGCCGACGTCTGGTGACCGCTATGCTATCAGTTGCCGCTATGAGATCTCCTGTCGCGCAGCAGTTAGGAAGCCCGCTTAAAGCTGGAGTCATAATAACACGACATGACAGCCCGAACACGACAAAAAATGTATAAACGCCAATAAGAAGCAAGGTCAGCTCGACAAAATCGCAGCCCTGGCAGAACGACAAAAGCATATTTTTATGCGGGCCATGTCGGGCTTGTAATTCAAAGCCATCGTGCTTGTTTTCCCATACACCTGTTCCGCTTCGAACATCTGTTTCCACCATTTCACCAGAGGTCGNCCCCCCTTTTTCTTCACATTGTTCTTCTCTCACTTGTGTTTTTTTTTTATTCTGTGTCTGGGCTTTATTATAAAAATGTTTCGTGTCAAATGTTGTTTTTTTGATAATTTTATTTGTTACCACGTGTTTTGATCAATTGTTGTGTAGTGCTAGTTTTCTTTCGTGTGGATATGTTGATGCTGGAGTTCTATGCTGCGTGCCTCATTTGATTTTTATTTATCTGTTCGCGCAATCATTTTCATCCTCGTTGTAGTCTAGAAGTGGAACTGTGTACTGAAGTATGAATATGATTCAGTAATGCCGTAATCGTAAAACTTCTAAAACCACAGGAGGATTGCATCTCACTTCTTGTGTTCCATTCCAAAACGCTCAGTGGCCACGCACCATGAACTTTGATGCAGCTGATGTTGATTACTGCGACGTTAACATTATCTTTTTTTTCTGTCCTCCCCCTTTAGTTTTCAAGGTACACATTTCAAAGTGATTTTCTCACACATATCTGTTATACGCACATCAAATNGTCCTCCCCCTTTAGTTTTCAAGGTACACATTTCAAAGTGATTTTCTCACACATATCTGTTATACGCACATCAAATTTCACTATCATATTTATACCCACTGGACCCAGTTATCGACTACCTCGGCCATGATTTGATTTCTTTGTTACAACTGACTTGTAGTATTATATGGTTGCAAGTCACCTAGGGGCGTATCAGAGTTCGTGAGGAATGGAGGTCTTAATAAAAATAAAAGAGCTAAATATGATTTTTCATTTATTCACACAGCTATTATTTACAACATTTAACTATCTAGTTCCACTGTTACTCTTGTTATTTTCATTGAGCGCAATATTGAATGTATTTCTCAATTCTAATTTGTCTTTATCGATGTGGATATTTTTTGGTCGCAGTCACTTAATTCCCTCATTATTGACACATATTCAGTCTGTCTATTGCCACCATTCCAAATGTATTACACTCACGCACCCAGTTCAGTAGTCCCGTACGTCAGTCGCACTCTTCACTGTACCGATGCTCGCAGTCCGCAGACTTCACTCCCGCTGGACTCTCTCGCCGCCACTCGACGCTCTGCTGGCTCGTCGCTTCACTTGTCTTCACACACCTGTCGCTTGAGGTCGCGCCATCCTCCAAACACTCAACTGTCGGCTCTGAGGCCCGTCGTGGCTTAAGTAGCCTCGCTGGCACGATCTAGAAGGTTCCCCGCACCCGAAGTCACGCTGAGAGAGGCCATTCTTTGAAAAATAAGCTCAGAAGGTCAAGAGTGCGCGAGTCCTGATAGGCAAATCGCAGGGGCTTGCCTTGGTAAATCGCCGCCCGCTTCTTACGTATCCACTCTGACCTTGGCACACTGTTTTCTCACACTAGTGGGTCGGGGCAAGGGGGGTAGCGCAGACCAGCAGCATGCAACAATATTATACTTTGAGGTACAGACATGCTTCATGGCAGCTAGCACCTTCTTATTAATTGTTNCCAGCAGCATGCAACAATATTATACTTTGAGGTACAGACATGCTTCATGGCAGCTAGCACCTTCTTATTAATTGTTTGCCAAAATAAAATATTTTTAGTACACGATAAAGCAATGGTTGAGAATACACACACACACCTGTCTGAAAAAGCATGTGTGTGTACACATTCTTTTGACATAATACACATAATACAGTACGCCATAATATAATGCAAAATTTACTAAGTAAGAAATAGCTCGACAGATGCATACTCGGCGGAATATTTGCCTTCAGATTTGGCAGAATATTTGCCCAACACACAGTTGGCGGAATGTTTGCCCTACGTGGAGTTGGCGGAACGTTTGCCGTACAAACTTTATTTAACCTTAACATTCTTTTTTTGCGTGCCCTTCCTAAAACCTGTGCATTTAGTCGACCTCTTTATGGCCTAGTTTATGCCTCAAACGCTGTTTAAATTGAGTAATGCCTCGGAATTTCTCTCAGTTTATTCCTCGAAAGACCGTTGAAAGGAACGGTGTACTTACGTGTTCCAACTTGTTGAACACTAGTACCCGGAGGCACAGAACTCGAACCAGCGACCGGATTTTCACTGAATCTCGGTGTGCTCTAACTAGTACCGACGAGTAAAATAAAATCTGTGTACGTTAAATCTAGTGTAAAGTCGAGAATTCTGTTATACTACGCAGCGCGCAAACTAGCAGTATACAATGAAAAGCACTCTAATTAATTATCAAACCTATGTTGGCAGACTATGTACGCAAAGTCTAGCAGTCGTTAAAAACGATTGTGGAAGTGCCAGCTGTCTTCAAACTGCGAACGAAAACTTTTATCTAAACCGTTTTAGGCCTACCATTATCTGTTTGTTCCCCATGGGGCAGATATCTGAAAACACACGCGTATTAACAATGAAGGAGAAAACTTTCACTTAACCAGTTAGTGTGCGCATTCTTTTTATACGTTGGGATTCAGCCATTTTGATATCGGCTTAGGCCGATAAGCTATTTGGAAGAAAGCGATGAACCGCATCTTAAGAAACTTGAGACATTTAAACATATATTGCAGTTTTAGCAGGGCCTTTGCATTGTTTGTCATTTACTGGAAACTGAATAGGACGATTCTTTGCCTTGCAGAGAAAAGTTCTTTCCTGCTTATTCTACTAAAGTATAGTTGAAATCTCCCTGACAAAAATTCATCTGATTTGAATAAAAGTGTGTTGATGAAGCGGAGTGGTCGAGCGTTATTTTTAACCTCGTGTGCTGTCGAGTCTGTCTGCGCACGGAAGAAAATCAATGACGAGAGAATGCTTCGTTAATGCTTCTGCACGTAATTCTAAACATCGCACAGTGGGCCGGGAGACTGGGGAACGTAGGCCGAGTTGTTTTCGACTTACAAGCGATTAATGGAGT
Source organism: Clitarchus hookeri (assembly GCA_002778355.1). Classification (NCBI taxonomy): domain Eukaryota; kingdom Metazoa; phylum Arthropoda; class Insecta; order Phasmatodea; family Phasmatidae; genus Clitarchus; species Clitarchus hookeri. Next base: position 67,639 of record NQII01007506.1, read on the forward strand.
TCGAAAATGAATCTTTGTCTCCGAGAAAATGTCTTCCGGTGTTGATATCTTTGTGCATACGTTATTATTATTATTATATATATATATATATATATATTTGCCGGTCTGCCCGTGTCGGAATGGTGCTCGATTGTGCGAGGATGGGCATCGGCTAAGCCGTTGTCGTGGGGTGGCACTCCCATAGTTGCCGTAATTATTATTCAACACAGTAGAAGAGAAACCCTTTAAAAACTACAGTTGAAATAATGCGACGTTAGCAATTGTTACAAACCAATAATATCTGACACATTTTTTAATTGAGGCTATGTTTCTCTTCGCATAATCTACAAGAAACCTTCGTCAGAATTATGTACTCAGTAACTTTAAATAGGATTACGACAAAAATTTCGAGTTCATTTGTAAACTATACCTGTTTATTGCTGTTATTGGCGTCTACAGCATCTTGAAGTTAAAGTATTCCCGCACTTGATTATACTCGTTTCCTGGTAGGTAAATACCGAATAGACTAATGATTGGGTCAGAATTGACTAAGACCATGAATAGTAAGTCTTGATTTGTTGCCAATTGGGAGGATTTCCCACATTTCTTTTCTCGAAACCTTCGGAATTCTTTATCTAGTACCTCTTGAGCTTGTTCGCCTAGCGTTCCTATCGACAGCTAAGCTATGGAAGCACCATCTTCACCATGTAACAGTACTTGCGTACCGATACTGGCGTTGGAAACCAGCTGTAGTGCGTTCCACACATCCTCGCCGTCTCTGGTGCGTAGCTACGGAATGCCTTCACACTAGCGACATAACCGCCGGATAATACTCTCCATGCGACGTTGCACCTGTGGATCAGATCTGATTGGGAAATGAAAACCTCGTGCAATGCTCCCATCGTGTGTCGTTCCTTTGCTCCGCAGCACGACTCCAAACAAGATGCATATTTGCAACATAAATTTATTTTACATTTTTATTTTTCCTTTGCAGGCATTTGATATTTCGTGTGTCCTTTCTTAAAATAGTCGATCTTTGGTTTTAAGTGATTTACAAAATGGTGGAATAATATCAAGCCACCTTAATTCATTAATGGCCATGTCATTGTGCTGTAATAACTCTTTGGTTTAAATACTCACAAAAAATAACACGTTTACACATTTTTGTTAAATATTTGAAGGGATTTATTCTCCCTTAAACAAACATTCTATTGTATAAGTTACAATTTAAAATCCATAACGTAATTGATTGTGATATTTGCTATCAAATGACAGTATTAGAAATAGCTCGACGTGACGTCTATACCAACAGTGGTTGCTACGATGACGCAGATTGTAACTACCTCATCCAGCCAGTATTCAAGAAATCTTTCCTCTAATCGGTAGCATTTGTTCCACTTTCCTGAAGTAGCCGAGTACAGCTTGCGAACCATTTATTTAATTGTCTTCATCTTCGACCTTCTTAGATCCACGCCACACACACTCTCAACATGCTCGTTCGCATGACTTTACCGCTCATCTAAGCCATCGGAAGATATTTTTCATTAAAAACCTGAAAAGATCTCATCTCTGTTACCCCCGTGATTGTCAGAAGAGTGCTATGTCAAATAAAGCTGTATTGGTCGCTGAAAAAACAAAAGCGAAGCGACTAGACCGTGTTCCGCGTGATATAATGTCAGTTTTCGTGCACGATTACACTGCATACGGACTAACACATTTTGTAAATAGAAGAGCGTGTCTTCCCTGTTGTCGCAGTGCACACAATGGACGAATATGTCGGTGCGTGTTGGTCGCAGCTTGAAATGCGCCCACTTGCGCAGCACGTGCGCATGATTTTTGTCAGCTCTTGCTAAAACTGAAATCGTGCTCGAAAATGTGAAATGAGAGTTTTATCTCGCGAGAGTCTTTCTTATGGTCTCAGAGCAGTAAGGGGAAAAAACGCAGTAAAGTATGTTTAAAATTCAGAGTAATTTAAAAGTGACTAATATGTTGAGGGCAGGAAATGTGGGATTAAATCATTAATACGCTCTTAACACAAAGCGCCTGAAGGAACGGCAAATACTTAACACAAAGCGCCTGAAGGAACGGCAAATACTTAACACAAAGCGCCTGAAGGAACGGCAAATACTTTTGTCTTCGTATTGTGCTTAAAAGTATTATAACACACACAGGATGAAAATAAATGTATTGTAAGGTCCTCGGGATTTTCCTTTTTGATTATAAATTTTTTCTATATTCTCTGGCTATTTTTAGTTTTGGCCAGGGATTTCAGTCCTCCTGCTCACCGTGTGTCGTGCTGCACTTCAACTGTCGGAATTGGGTTTCGTAGACAGAATAACAAGTGGTCGGAAATTCCGCCCTTAAAAGTTCGTAGCCGACATAAAAGTTTTTCTTTATCTTCCGTGTCCAATGCTACTAAGTTCTAAGGATTTCGGGTTTCGGATCACACGTTACATGTAGTTGGCCGCCCTAAGTCCGCTGGGAAGCAAAACATTATTTTGTTTGTCTCTAGCATTGCTTAACAAGCAGATAAAAAATTATTTTTTATGTAGTTTTATTTTGTAATCGCATTCAAAATCATAGGCCTAAATGTTATAACAGGTTGTGCGAACACACAAAGTACACTAAATAATTTGCATAAATAAGACGAAGGATACTGAAATTTATTATTTTATTGATAATTGTTTTGAAAAACGTGTTTTGTGCAAATTCTAGGACGGCCACAGGTCAAAAATATACGAAAACGTCCTTAATACAAAAACTTTTCGACGGTGTTCTACTAATACTTTTTTGTCCCTGTCCAGCAATATGAACTGTAAATGCATTTGTACTAAAATGAATAGGTTATGCAAACGTAGCATTACTTAGTTTTCAATGATGGCATTGATTATGCTCACGATAGTAACCCCCTTCCGCCCTTCCTGATAACCTTCTGAGGCATTGTGTGCAAGTGGCTGTTACAGATTTCTCAGTTTCTCCGCTGGACCACTGACTGTCTCTGCAAGAAAGTCCAATCTTCCTTCGTGATCTCCTAGTCATGAGATTGAGACCGCAGTTTCGCGTTTTCGCAACTGCGATCCCGCCAGTTTCGTCAGCAGTGCGTGAGCGTATTGCGTAACGCGTAACGCGTAGCGATACTCGTAATTCGCCCGCCCCCGCGTCAATTTGATTGTTTCTTGTTTTCCAAGTAGTTTAGCCTGCTTTCTCTTAGATACGCCCAAGACGTACTTGAACTTAGCCTCTTGTTATCATTTTTCTTCTTCTTGTCAGAAGCACGCGGTGCAGCTCTCGTGACGTAGAAACATGTGACATTTAATTAGTGTGTACTTTTATAATTAGATCGGTCAATTAAAGGATATCACGAGTTTCCGATGAGCTGCTGTCGCGCTGATTTTGGCGCCAAATGAAAGATCTCTCTAATATCTGGCAATTTGAGCAATAAAAACTGTCAATTTTCTTACTTTCGTTTTATTCCCGTATCCCAAAGATAAAAAAATTAACCTGTCAGACACATCCATTCCGTAACTTTTTTTCGGTAATTTTCAGTTTACCCATAAATACTATCTTTCACTAGGTTTAGTACTATGTTGCATAATCTCTAGTCGCACTGTACTTTGTACTAAATGCGATAAATGCACACTATCACACACACCTGTTGTCACCTTGTAACTTGCAAGCCAAAATACAGCTGACGCCCGCAGTACATGCATTCTGCAATAGCTTGGGTTAGACTAAGGTTTGTCTTCAGATAAACCGGTAATTTTTTAAGTTTTGAAGATATTGGGGAATTTGGCTTGTCGGTAGCCGACGCTATGAATACATTTTCGTCGTTCCTTCATGAAAACTTGCAGGTGAAATAGTGATCGTGTGTGTGGTACTCAAGGAGGTCGCCTGTCTCGTTATTGAACTGCGTTGCAGCGTGTTTGAAATTACTTTCTGAGGACATTATTTAACGCGAACGACCCAATATATTTACTTTAGAAAAGGAATATCATCCTAGACTAGGACACGATGGCAGTTTAAAGATATCGAGCATGTTATAAATATTATTTTTGAGCCCTCCGGCATCGTTATGAACGGCTTTTTCAGAACGACGTCTCTTAAAGCGTACCAGAACATGAGCGAAACTGCGATGGTAGCTTGTATCGCATTTTGCTACGGACTTTACACCAGTAAGATTACAGAGTCGCCGCTAAAAGTCCCGTAGGTACACGAAGCACGACGAGAACACCGCACGCAAGTTGAAGAGTCCTGCGCGTAGTGGCGACGGCGCGTTTGAAGAGTATATCAGTGTAACCCTTATTGACTCCCGCGCTTCTCTCCCTCGAACACGAAAAGAGCTTCAGGCGGGCGATTGCCCGTGAATACTGCGCTGATTGGAGGATCGTGGATAACGTGCAGCGGTTCTCGTGTGGCGACGGGAGGGAATGAACCGGCGCTTGTCCGGAGTTCGATTTCCCAGCACGTCTCAGAATTCTAGTGCGTGTTGCAGTTTGGTGACTAGAAGCGCAGGCGTTTACCCTTGACACATACAACTGTGCGACGTTAATATCAGATCAGCGCGGTTTGTTTTCACGCCGTGGTACATGCAGTTAAAGGTAGGGTCTCACGTCGCGGACTATAAATTGCGGGACCTAAAAACCACTTTGCCGGTATTTGAAAAACTTGTTGTTGGCTGAAGGCTGGCCGCGAACCACGACTGGTTGGGCTTACTCGTCCCATAGGCCCGCCTACCTGCACTCGAAGAAATTATTCGCAAATTTACGTCAGTCTATAGTGAGGAACAGCGAGTGGTAAATGTTTTCCCCGTACACCCGTCGTAAAGTTCCTAAATTTGTTTAATAGAGAGTCTAATACGTCGGGAAGTCTCCAAATTTTGTAGAGCAGCGACGCTCTAAATCCTTATAATTGCAGCCGGATATATAGTACTATTCCCATGCTATGTATAGGTTAAAAACTTCCATTACAGTTTAGGATGTTTACAAGAAATTTGTATCGCAGTGTGGAACTGTTCTCCACTTACGAGGCGAGAAGCTTTGGAGCAGTAAGGACGACACTGCCACACAAATCAAGTGCGTCTTCGCCGCTTTGCGCAAGGCGTGTGCAGTGGTCTCGTCGTGCTGCGTGTGCGTGTGGTGACAGTCACTTCATTGGTGGAAAGTCTGTAGCGTGGTTCGGTGCAGGGCTCTCGGTTATTTGTGTATGTATGTGACCCGCATATTTTTAAATACCGCGCTTTGAAAAGGTCATTTCTAACAATGTTGGAGCGCCTCAAATTATTGTTTCCAATTGCGTGATTACTTAAATGCTATAGTAAAGCATCGTACGACGTGCGTGTTCCTTTCGTAGATCAACACATCGCACGTACGTTCAATAGTTTATTTATAAAAACCTGGATTTCAAACACTGCGGCGCAGTCCTAGAGCCGGGTGGGCGGGCCCCTTAAGGGAGCTGGTGGCTTTGAACTCTCAAGAAGTTTCACCGTTTTGCCACATAATATCGATGAAAACCTTTAAAAATGCTAAATAATGTTCAAATAAATACAATTTTTTAGCTCAATTATGAGCATTTTAACCTTAAATATTGCGCCAAACTAATTTCAGAAAGCTGCGCAAACACTGTGTTTGATTTCAGTTTTAGTGTTTCTTCAGATCATAGGAATGCCATGGAATTTCTTTGAAGTCTGGCATTTTGTTTGCCTGCGACAATTTTATTTATAGCGATTTTTTATTTGAATTTATGACCTGACCAAATAATTTCCATGAAATGTCTTCCCCTTATTCTCATGGCATCCATCATCTATTAATTTTAACTGTAGCCAAACAAGCTAATTGTGCGAAATTTTGAAATTTGCATTGCAAAATATATAAGTAAAAAATTCCAATATATTCTTTCTAAATAATATTAATTTTCCACGGCGGGGCAGCGATGGCACAGTGGCCAGGGCGCTCGCCTCCCACCACGGCGATCCGGGTTCGATCCCGGATTTTCGCATGTGGGAATCGTGCTGGACGATGCCGCTTGCCGACGGGTTTTCTCGGGGTTCTCCCGTTTCCCCGCCCTTACATTCCAGCACCGCTCTATCCTAGGGTTTAATTTCATTTCGTGTCTGGGGATGACGGGCACCTGCGGGTACCAGCTTGAAAATTCATCAGAGGAGGGTGTCGCCTCGCCCTGGGTGCAGTCACCACACGACATTTATTTATTTATTCTCAACCCTCACTCTCCCACTCTCCCACTCTCCAACTCTCGCACGCTCACTCACACCTAACACAGAATTTAGTCTATTCGCAGTTTCTTCGCGCTTTTTGAATCATACCTTTTAAAATAATTACCCCGTGTATGCCGTGTTTGCTTGTTTCCCAAGTGTTATGCATCACGAGCGTTGTGTACTTGTGTTAACATAAAATACAATTAGATTGCCTATTATCGGTTAAATTTAAATCTTTTGTTTGTATTTAATCTATTAATTATAATATTTCATTTATAATTTTATGAATAAAAACAGTGAGGAAAGTAGTGTGTGTAATGCTTATTAAGAATTAGTTGTTATGCAGAACAATATTAAACTGGGTGCGCACGAATGTGGTGCGTTGTCCCTTTGGCGTGAGTGAAACGAAGAGATTTGGGCGGCTCTGGACATCGAGGTCTTGTGAGCCGATGGTGGTGAAACGAGGGGAGTGTGGAGCAGCGCCGGAATGAAAGGGTGGGAGAAACGGAAGATCGCAAAATAAACCCGCCGACCAGCAGCATCGTCCGGCACGATTCCCACGTGGAAACTCCGTCGGGAATCGAACCCGGTTCGCCTAGGTGGGAGACGAGTGGTCTTGACATAGTTGAGCTTTGTTCGCATGAGGCGGAGGAATATCCTGGAAGTATAACATTAGCGGGGCTTCAGAAAAGTGGGAAGTGCGATCATTATGACGTTATCCAGAGCAGGGTTGACAAGCGTTTGCAGCGTAGAGATTTCGATGCTTTAAATATTCGGGCGAGGGAGTGGGGGTTAAGGAAAAGACAAGAGGTGTTTCCAGGGAGGACGTGTATGAACTTGGTGTATTTTGAGTGACACTTGGAGGAGTAGTGCTTGAAGATAGTTTGTGTCAAACGTGGGTTGAAGTTGGACTCCACTTGGGGCGGTGATGTATGTGATGTTTTTGACTCTCTCGGGTTGAGTAACATACTAGTCTGTCCCTTGATAGTCCCCTGACATTGAGCTATTGTATTTTAAGTGGTTTTTTTTTTTTGTTGTTGAGTTACGTCAGAACCCTTCAAACGAACAGATAAGCATATATCTTCTTTTTCCTTACGAATTACGCAACTATCCCTCAAATTAGTAGATAAGCAATGTGACGCAATACAGCTTTTCTGCAGGACTGTTGGCATCGTGCTGTAATTTCAATGCAAGGTTGCCATAAATGTGAGACGATCGTGTCATAAGCATGTCCATATATTTTAATTTTTTATACTTGCAGGGTTACCACTGGTCTCTAAAAAGCTTTTTTTTTTCGATGAAGTTCCAAAAATAAGTCCGTTTTCCAAAAGGTCCCTTAGTCCCTTTCTTATTTTTTTGCGAATGAATTTCAGTAAAAAAATAAAAAATAATTTTACTTATATATTTTTTTTAGGTATTTTTATTTGTGTGATGGCCAGTTACTGTTTGCGCCACAAGTGCTGGCAGGTGGATTTACTTTGAAGTGTGGTGCGGCCGGCGAGGGGAGAGGTATGTGCGCGCGCAGCCCACCGCAGCCTGATGCCGTGCTAAAACCATCAGTGTCTGTATAATCACTTTCGCGTTGGCTTTTGCGCGCCGAATGTTTTTGCAACAGTTTGTACACACCCGGACCGTCACTAATGCCAGCTGCGTCCAGCCGGGCCGTGCCGGCGTCCCAAGCGCTGGCAAGGCGAGCCGCCAGCACGTGTGGCGCGTACGGCACTTAAAATTCACCTGCACCAGATCTCACAGCTACCTTGCGGTGCCATTTCACGACATTACAAATATGTTAGGGTTCCCAAGCTATACAACAGCCATGACAGTAATCGAAGTTGCCTCAGCGGTATCACGCTTAAATGTGGATGTAGAGAGACGGAATTCAGCTTGAGTAAGAATCCTAACAGATGCCAGGGCTTTGTTTTCTGAACACTCTGAATTGTGTGTTGATTGTGAAGCGAGCCTTGAGAATGTATGACGATAAGCCACATTTAGTTCAGAGAGAGTTTTTGAATGTTGCTAGTTGCTAGGTGCGAAATATTGCGCGTGTTTAGAAAAGGAAAAAAAAAAAAAAAAAATGGAAGGGAAAAAGGAAAAACGAGCGGTAAAAAGGACAAGAAAATCAGCAAGCCAAAATATTGGAATAGAATAAGAAGTCTATACTTCACGATAAATTTAACAATTTGAGGAACGAAGAGAGAGAAAAAAAAAAGAACTGCTGAAGAATAAATAAAATATATTTTGATAGCTCTAGACTAGTGATCTGTCATTATGAATGTAAAGAAAATAATATTTCAAATCGCACCTCATTTTGTTTCATGTTATTTTCAGAGGCTAATAATGACTTAAAATGGCACTTCAATCCCATGACCTTTCAACTTTAAAGGAAGAAGCAAGCTTAGCACAGTCGGACCATAAGAAACAAGAAGGAAATTTACAGAAAGACTTGGACAATAAAAATTCAAATTTATAATGACAGACCCTTTTTGCAAAAAAATAACTGAGTCGCGTGTAATGCTCTGAGATTGCAAGGTTCTTTTGCATTGTTTTCATCGTAATTTTATCATGTTAACTAGTATACTTTTTCAACTTTTCTGAATATTTTACGTAAGTTTATAGTTAAAGAAAAAAGGCATCATTATTACTACCATAAAAAAATGGCGGATAATAGAATGGTATGAAAAAATATAACAGTAATACTGCGTGTTTTGATACATCCTCAAGTTAAATATTGTTTTGGCAGATTGAATTATAGGACATGCTAAAGACTGTGCGACTGAAATAAAGAAAGAGTTTTTATATTTTGGGTCTTTCTTACCTCGATCCACTTAATTTAAATCAGAAAAGGAAGGTAGTGTCTACATGATGTTTACTAAAACGTTTTTGCTCATTGGCGAGATCATTTTTATACGACAATGAGACAACTAAATATTAATACATTTTAATATATAACTTTTTGGATGTTGTGCATTAAATTACAGTAAGCCACCTTCTATAAAAAAAATGATAATTAGTAGTTCGAAATAGTATGTTCTGGTGCAGAGTCTGGGGACGAAGGACGAGCCGACCACCATCTTGGATGATGTCACGCGGAAACCTGCTCTGTCTATTCCTCTCCAGCAAGAGTCATATTGGATTTCCCTTTTTTCCCCTCCTGCACCATATTTTCACCTCAGTACATCATGCTATTGCATTCCGTTTGGGGGGTTTTCTCATATTACTGCCGGTCTCTCTCGTCTCCCACATTCTATCCATCGAGTTTTTTTCGCATATGCTCCCTGTTCTCCCTCTCGCCTCCACCCCAGGATTTTCTCATAGTGCTTATCAGTTATCCCATTCTCTCTTTCCTCCGTGTTCTCAAAGTATCCTTCATACCTCTCACATCCTATCCTCCTCTCCCGTCTCCTACCCCTAGAGTTTTCTGAGTTCGTAAGGGACTAATTTTTTTAAAATTATTTATAATGCTATAAAAATATACACAGCTATTATTTATAACATTAAACTACCTATTTCTGCTGTTAACACTAAATTTATTCTTCATGAGCGCAATATTAAATGTCAATCTCACTTCTAATTTCAGTTCTTATCACTGTATTTATATTGATTACAGTAATTTAATGCACACTTATTATTTACACATATTCAATCCAATTGTCTGTTTCCACCATTCCAAATGTGCGTTATAATCCAACTACTGTTACTTCATACTTTTCTGAAGTCCTGCTGAAGTTCTACTTTAGGACATTCCTCCGCCTCATGCTAACTAAACCTGGAAAATGACACCAAAGGACAAGGCGCCACATTCGTGCGCACTCAGTTGTAATAAAATTTTGCACGAGAACTATTTCTTACTAGGAATTACCAACACACACGTTTTCTCACTGTTCTAAACTCATGTTAATAATGAATTAAATGTTGTAATTTATAGATAACATTTTTATTTAATCAAAAAAGAAAGTTATACTTTTATGAACACAAGTATTAAACGCTTGTGATGCATGGCATATTTAGATAATAATTAAACACGACACACGTGGTGTGATTTTTCAAAGATTTGATTAAAAAGGTATGAAGAAACCGCGAATAGACTATACTCACGCATCCAATTCAGTAGTCCCGCCGGCCAGTCTTTCTCTCTCTCTCTCTCTCTCTCTCTCCCTCCACTGTACCTATGCTAACAGTTCGCAGACGTCACTCTCGCTGGGCTCTGTCGTCGCCCTCACTACTGTCTACTCGAAAACCCGTCCTGGCTTTTATAGACCACCTGGTCCGATCCAGAAGGTTCCCCGCACCCCGAGTCACGCGCACGTGGAGGGAGGCGAGGGCGATGGCCAGAACATTCCTGCAACGATAGCTCAAGACGTTCAGTCCTTAAGGACGGGAAGTTGCACGAATCTCAATATGCTTATTGCGACACGCATGGCGGCTCCTCTTTGTAAATTTGCGCGAACTCCTTGGATTACCAGTGATACCCTTGACACACTGGGCTTCGCACTCTCGAGTGGGATGGGTAAGGGAAGCGACGCAAAGAGATAACATGTAACAGTATGTTAAGTATCCTGTTCCAAAAATTTCATCCCTAAAAATGGTTGTGAAATACCCGTTTTAGCCCTTTTTCAGTTTTAAAAAATACACATTTTAAACTGAGATAAAAATTGGAAAATACTTTTCGGACATGAACAATTTCTTAAATGCAATCTATAAGCATACATGGGCTAAAAAAATATTGAGCACTTTTTTACATTAATCTAGACGACTGAACCTTTGCGCGCCGTTTGGATGGCCTGGGCAGGCGGTGCACTAGAAACGGCCCGAGGAGAAAAGAATTTACATACCCTTTGTGCTTCTGTAGGATACGGAAGTTACGCCACAGTTCAATCATGCTATGCTACAGTATTAACAACATCGCGCGTCTATGTTTCAGTTTATTCTGAAATAACGTGCTCCGGTATATGTCCACTCGACTTGCTAACATTTACAAATTATCTTGTAATTTGTATGTTTGCATGACCGAGCGATACTAAAAAAATTAACGGAACTTTGTAAGGGGTATTTCATGCTGTACCCGGCATAGTCTAAAACGTTGACCAAATGATGTTATGCGAAATGCGTGTTATGCCAAATGGTTGTTACGCCTTTAAAACCGATCTACAATACCTGTTGGCAATAATCTTAAATATTGTTCTGGGCAGAACGAAAATAACTTTTCAAAAATATTTCCTGGGCACATCTGTGAAGTATGCGCGTTCTAATCTCAGGATCTGGTATGGGAGACGAGGGAGTAGAGAACACTTTTACCCTTGAAGGAAAAAAAATTGCCTGTAATTACTTACCTTCATAGTTGAGGTCGCATAGGCGTACTTAGGTTGCGAGGTACCGAGTTCAAATTTCGGATAAGACGTGCTGTATATATATATGTATATATGTATGTGTGTGTATATACGTGTGTGTATATATATGTGTATACATGTATGTGTGTGTATATACGTGTGCGTGTAAATATGTGTGTATATATACATGTATATATGTATGGGTGTGTATATATATGTATATATATACATATATACACTGAAGAGCCAACAAAACTGGTATAGGTGTGCGTATGCAAATAACAGAGGTATGGAACCAATCAGAGCAACGCGATGCGGTCGACAGCTAGATCGGTTATTGCTGCTACAATAGCAGGTTATCAAGATGTGAGTGAGTTTGAACGTGGTGTTATAGTCTGCGCACGAGAGATAGAACATAGCATCTCCGAGGTAGTGATAACATTTGGATGTTCGCGTACGACCATTTCACGAGTGCACCGTGAATATCGAGAATACGGTAAAACATCACATCTGCGACATCGCTGCGGTCGGAAAAAGATCGTGAAAGAACGGGACAAACGACGACTGGCGATAGTCATTAAACGTGACAGACGTGCAACCCTTTCTCAAATTGGCGCAGATTGGATTTGTGGACTGCGCTGCAGGATTCANTGACAGACGTGCAACCCTTTCTCAAATTGGCGCAGATTGGATTTGTGGACTGCGCTGCAGGATTCATGGTGTGAAATGCCTCCTGCATACCTTCAAACATTAGTCGAGTCCATGCCACGTCGTCTTGCGGCACTTCTGCGAGCTCGGGGGGCCCTACACGATATTAGGCAGGTGTACCAGTTTTTTTGGCTATTCAGTGTATATATATGTATATGTGTATATATATATGGGTATACAAACAGGTAGTGTGGAATTCGACCAAAACAATTCGTGAGGTGTTTTCTCATGCACAAGCGGGCCACGGTGGCTGAGAGGGTCACCTCCCACCAAGGTGAACCGGGTTCAATCCCCGACCGGGTCACCGAGTTTTCGCAAACGGGAATTGTGCCGGACGATGCCGTTGGTCGGCGGGTTTTCACGGGGATCTCCCGTTTCCCCCACCCTTTCATTCCGGCACCGCTCCATATACACATCATTCACCCTTATCGGCTCTCAAGACCTCGCTGTTAAGACCGTCCAAATCTCATAATTCATTTTCATTTACAATCAAGTCGGAAATATAAGGGACACTTTGTACCTAAATTGAATATTAAGGAAATTAAGCCCTTGAAAATTGAGATTAAATTTTTTTTTTTAAATATCGAAAATGACGTGAAATTAATTTAAAATTCTTACAACATTGTTTTATTTTACCGGAATACCCAAACTAAGAGGAAAATCACATTAAGACCTTCCCCCGTAATGAAAATAACAAGGATGGCCACCCTCTTCTTGTAGACATTTTTTACCGCTAGGAATTATGAACATTCGATGCTAGTTAACTGAGCAGTATAACCAAATTAACAAAAATGGCCATCGTGTTGCAACTGCCCAGGGACTACCGTTTCCTTGTGCAACGCGCACAAAGCAAAGACTGCGAAGATACAGTGCCTAGCACGTAGGCAATACTACCTACATGCGTCTGTGGTATGCTACCGTGCCTATTGCACTAGAGGGCATTCTTAACACTTTAACCTAAACAGCATGTACCATACATCAATATGTTTACATTACTGAAGCCGCCTGTTTTTTTTTCTGGTGATAGTCAGTATGTGATTCCCTGCAGGAAATGCTGGTAATGCTTGAGTTTATTCTACTCAGGTTGCGAAGATCAATGTTAAAAGTTTGGCAGCCAAACATTTTCGCCACTAGGTGAGCGCTAGTGTCGCATGTGTGCCAGACTTTCTCTGTTTTCTATGTGAAAAAAAAATATGATAGTTCAAATAATCATAAATCATTTGTAAGATAACTTCGTAACCAAGTAAAATCGTTCGCTTTTATTATTCACCTAGCTTAAAATTTTCTTTACAAGTTACCCTATGGAACACTGTGCACCTAGCGGCAGACATTTTCCCTATGCCAAACTCTCCCATAAGAAAACTCGTTCTGTTCCTAACCTGAGTAGAATTAACCTTAGTATTGCCGACTCGCGTGGAACTGCATCAAGGTCATACTTACCAACAAACATCGGACGTTAANTAGAATTAACCTTAGTATTGCCGACTCGCGTGGAACTGCATCAAGGTCATACTTACCAACAAACATCGGACGTTAAAATAAGTCCTGACTGTAAGAAAAGTTGCCAGGAGGAAAAAGGTTATTTTAAATACGAGGGCAGGTATAATGAGTTTCCGATAGTTCGCAAAAATACATTTTTAAATCTCGATTTTCGAGAGCTCATGTCTCCCTTAGTATTTAATTTAGGTAGAACATGTATGTGTCCTATTTATTTTCCATTTGATTTTGCGAAAGGGATCTCCTTACGAAGTCTGCAGGGTGAATTCCGCCCTACCATTNTCCTATTTATTTTCCATTTGATTTTGCGAAAGGGATCTCCTTACGAAGTCTGCAGGGTGAATTCCGCCCTACCATTTTATGTTGTCTATGTGTGCTTTTCCTAAATGATTAGCATGTAATATTAGGCTTTTGGCATAAAAATTACTTTAATAGGCTTCACGAAAATATTATGTGATGTAATGATTCCCCGCGCCATCTTCTACAGCGCTCAAAAATTCCGCCCCGATGGTAGTCTTCAGCAAAATGGATTTCGGTATCAACCTAAAAACCTGGCACCAGAACGCTGAATTAAAAAAAATTAATGAATAAATAAATGCTAAACGCCCAACAGTCACTAAAAGTTGCTGTTTCCGTTATGTGGAAATATGGTTGCGATACAGCACATTTTTAAGATGTTTTGTTTCAGGTTTGGCCCGGGAAACTAGTTTTGAAAGTTACAAAATCAATTTTCGTGTAGTTGGGTTTTTCATTTTGTGCGCCGTGCCAGAGACGCTAGTTCTTTTGTTGATATGTCAAGGTTTGTTTTGCGTGTTCATTTATGTTTACGTGCCTTCACGTGTGTGCTGTGTTCGCGCACATGCTGGCCTTGACATAGCCGAAGAGGCTGGCAAGATAACAGTCACAAGGGTACTTGATTGCTTACCAGGTCGTTGTGCTGCTAACGCAATCTGTANGAAGAGGCTGGCAAGATAACAGTCACAAGGGTACTTGATTGCTTACCAGGTCGTTGTGCTGCTAACGCAATCTGTATGGTATGAAACACGTTGTCCTGTTAGCCGCGTTTGCACGATGCGTATCTCGGTTGATGATGGCCCGCGTGAAATGCAATGGTTTTGAGTTCAGCAGCTAGGCAGGAAAGTGGACGAGTGTTAATACAAGATACAGAGATGGACATCAGTATTCGTACAGTAACACGTACAAAGAGGAACAGTATATTTTGCTNGTGTTAATACAAGATACAGAGATGGACATCAGTATTCGTACAGTAACACGTACAAAGAGGAACAGTATATTTTGCTTTCTCCTGGAACAATCATAATTACACCTCACAGATACAAATTTTATAAATTTTATTAGCATGTAGATACGTTACTACTATGGCAATAACTTTCTTTATGGATTTAATTAATTGTCTTTCTTACTGGAGGCGTGTTAAGCAGGACACATGTATTCGTACGTTTGGTTGTGAATACAGAAACAAAGGACATGCTAGTTCCCTGCCACGTTGCATCGCCTACTTCTGCATATTGCACTTAAAACGTGTTCTATAGTGTGACTAGATGACTATAGAACATTGAAGTTGGTCGCAAGGAAAACAAACAGCTGGGAAAACGAGACAAATCATTGTTTCGTTTCGTCGTAAAAACACATAATATTATGAAATTGCTAACATAGTTGGACGAAGTTGTTCGACTGTGCAAAGTGTAATCTAACAATTTAAAGACCAAGATAAAGTCGTCCACAGAAACTGGCCGACAGGGAAACACGGTTCCTATGTGATCAGAATAATCAAGAAATACATAAAGTTACGCCTTCTGCAACATATTTTTGTGTGCAAGAACTATTAGGAAAATAGGTAACGCCAAAAACAATGACTTCTCAATCGTGCCGTATACATAGCAAGTGTACCAAGAAATAAGCCCTACATAAATAAGACGAATCAAAATAATTGGGTAACTTTCGCAAAATACTATTTATTTGTGGAAGGATGAGGACTTCTGTGACAATAATTTTGTTCTCGGATGAGAGAAAGTTTGACATTTTTCACAAAGATGGCCGCATTTTGGTATGAAGGAAGTCAAAGTCCTAACTTGACATTCATAATTTGTAATCTACTGTTCAGCATGGCGGTTGTGTTGTTGTGGTCCGGGGTTGTATGGCTGCATCTGATGTAGGGTAAACTAGTTTTCATAGTAGAAGTAAACGTAAGACAGATATGGTTATATGGACATACTTAAATGTAACTTAAAGAAGGTCATTGAGAAACTGAGTTTAGGAACCGATTACTACTTCCAGTAAGATAACTATCTCAAACATAATGGCCGGAATTGTCCTGTTCTGGTTGCTTTATAATACGCCACACCCTCTGAAAACTTCAGCACAGTCTTTAGATCTCAATCCGATTGAGTATCTGTGGAGTAAGTAAGCATGACATCCAGTAATTATTGCAATTACTTTGTTATTTAACGTAGGAAATAGAAAAAAAAATCCGGTACACAAGTGACAGTAGCACTTACCTAGTGACGAAAAGTTTAGTTGCCAACTTAAAGCATTGATCTTCCCAACTTGAGTACAATAGCCCTTGGCACGGCTTATGAGCGACTGAGATCGCTTACATCAAAGGAACCGCCGCGCTTTTTCGCTTCTGTATCCGTGATCTGTGGCGCCACGTCTCTCTGAGAACGGCTGAAGAATTTGTGAGGTTCGTAATAAAGAGCAGAGCCAGCATTTGCTTGGGTTGGAGGGGGAGGGGGTGGGAAGCGACTGGGAAAAAAACACAGCCTGTGGCTATAACGGGTGACAACTGAGGCTCGCCGAGTGCAGTGTTTGGCGGAGCCATCTGCGGCCTGCATAACGTCACGCGGCAGCTGATGAAAAATTGACCGTCGTGCGTGCTCGCGGACACAGCGGATTAATAGGCGGGAGCTTTCATGCTCTCCCCTCGCCCTTTCATCGTCGTTTGCTGGCGCGCAGCTTCATCGAGGACACGCTCATTCTCGCCCCNTTCATGCTCTCCCCTCGCCCTTTCATCGTCGTTTGCTGGCGCGCAGCTTCATCGAGGACACGCTCATTCTCGCCCCGAGGAGGATGTACCTCCTTGTTCTCACCGTGGTGGAACGAGCGCGCCTCTGGACCACTGGCGATAGTCGCTACGGTGCAAGCGCCTTGGAAGAGTGTCGTCACGTGACGGTTGTGCGTTAACGAGGATATTAGGAAGCTATTTTTAGTGGGTCGTGGCGCTGCAGCTACACACGTCGTGTGCATTGCTGCCAACTGAATTATGTTTGGGAGTTCTATCAACGAGCAGCACTATTTTATACAGTAACGTTTGTGAAAAATACAACACCAAGAAGGATACATGTGATTTAAATGAACTTGATACCACATACTAGGTACATGACAGTACGCAATTGATTAGGATTCCAGAACTGTACATGATATCTGTCCTTAGGAGTTCAATATGGTGTGAAGCCTCCACGTGCTGCAATCAGAGCCTCTAAACGTCGTGGCATGGAATCAAAGAGGACCTGGATATATACCTGGGGGGATCTCCCTCCACGCGGTTTGTATGTGAGTCCACAAAGTAATAACAGTGGATGCTGGAGGTCCGTGACGAACACGTCGCCGACCCACTATATCCTATACATGTTCGATGGGCGACATGTCAGGCGAACGTGCAGGCCAGGGAAGTAGTGGTACCAGTCGTCCATTGAAGAAGGCTTGCACATACCTTGTCACATGTGGCCGGGAATTGTCCTGCTAAAATATGTCATGTAGAGTTTCCTGAAGGAGGGGCAGTACCTCGGGATCTAAAACCTGCCTGATGTAGCGGTTGCTGTTCAGATTTTCCTCAATACGTAGGCGGCGAGATCGCGTGTTGTATCCAATGGCGTTCCAAACCATCATACTTGGCGTTTGTCCGCTATGCCGCTCCACAATGCAGGCTGCCAGATTGCGGTCACCACGGTAGCGTCTAACTCGTATGCGGCCATCACAGTAGGACAAGTTGAAGCGGGACTCGTCCGAAAACACTATACTTTGCCACTCAGCGCGCCAGTGACGGCGTTCACGTGCCCATTGCAGCCTGAGGCTTTTGTGGTTTCTGGACAATGGAAGCCGACGCAATGGCATGCGTGCCACCCGTCCAGCCCGCAGAAGACGGCGTCGAACCGTCGACGCAGACATTTCCACACCCGTTGCAGTGCACAAGTGTCGGCCCAACGTTGTGGACGAAGATGTACGGTCCGTTACGGCGATGTGGAAAAGATGGCGGTCATCCCGTGCTGTGGTCACATTGCGTGGTCCAGTACCCGCTCGTCGCTACGTACGACCCTCTTCTATCCAGTGGTGCCACAAACGCATCACTGTCGTAGAAGCATGCCCTGNACACTGGTTCCTCACACGCATCACTGTCGTAGCAGCATGCCCTGTACGAACCGAAAGGTCACGGTATGACAAGCCCATTTCCCGGAGACCGATCATTCTGCTCCGTTCGAACTCGCTCACATGCTGATATGGCGCCCTTTGACGTCACTGAGGCATACTGCCACTTGCTTTCACCTTGTGATATGGCTCTTCACTGAATGAGCTTGGCGTAACACTGATTGTTCCGGTCACACAAAGGCTGCTGGGCTTACGTGTACGCCATATTTCTACAATCGTAATCACTTAATACTGGTCCACTGTTCTACACATCCCCCGAGTTTGGATTCATTAGGGCCATTCTTTCATGGTGTTGCAATTTTCGCAAACGATAGTGTACATTTCTGGTAGAATAAATTTTTTGTTTACCTGTATTCCTTTCGAATATTTCTTTTTACTTAAAAATACAATTCCACGACATAAAAGAATTGATTACACAAAATTTCAACAGCACTGGCATCATCACACACGAAAACTTTAAAACTTATATTTTATCATAGATATTTTTCTCTCCAGTTTGGCCTTCAAATGCACGTGCGACGCGATATGTGTGCTCTGTGCACATCATTAAGAAGCCCACGTGTGTGAATGATTGTGTGACGTGGCGCACACAAATCAGTAGAACGCTAAGGGTGACACCAGCTGGCATATCTAATGCTCCATCGCCTTTGTGCGAAACGAAGGCACTTGAACCGGCGTGCAGTGTTTCGGTCTTGGAGTGACCAACCACGGAAACTTGAAACAAGTGGCCATGTCGTTTTATCGGTGAAAAAGTATCTGGTAAGGTTCGCTGTAGTATTTTATGCCAGTTATCCGGGAAGTATGTTATTCAGATACAGCAATCCCTGGAGGTGAATTTTGGCTATTTTTAATGGCTCCGAAATAGCGCCATTCACGATTCGTGGCGTCTTTGACAGTTCCATTCCTGGGTCATCCAGAGTGTTTTTTTTTTCTTTTACTGTAGGTAGACATATTGGGAGTTGGTTCATTAGTTCCGTATGAAAAGTTGTTTTTCAAACAATGCTTACACTCCATAAACTTTCTCCTGCTCCTGTAAAAGACAATTTTAAACTAGTCATACATGTCAATATTTATTATTTTTTAATTTTTTTTTATTAATCGCGATTGCATTTTGCAGTTATTTATTTTATAGTCACTCTTTCAATCGTTTTGTGGACAGCATTTGCCACTTTTAAGTGATATTTTTATTAGTTACTACTTTTGTTTATTTATTATCCCTATAAAGGACGTTTCTTGTAAGAATGTAGTTATTGGCTTATGATAACTTGATGTATACTTTCCATGTTTGTCAGTTTTAAATTTTCGGGGTATTGTATGTTGAAATGCGGTATGTAGTTCTAACATCTATTAAGGTGAGTTGTATAAACATAGTTCATATTTGTTCTCTCTTTCTGACCTCCGAAAATGCGCTATTTCAACGCGTATTTTTTTTTGGCATAGTGGGAAAAATTTTGATGGCTGTTTTGTGCATACGATGACAGTGGAGTTTGTCCAGAAAAATTGTTTGGGTTGCATTATATGTATTCGTAATTTGGTAAGCTACGCCTATGTGCACCCAACGTGAAATAATAAGTGAACGTATAACTGCTCAGAAAACGACCAAATAACTTTGAAAAGTAATCTGTTACTGCGTTTTGTAATATGCTCTATTTATAGTATACTTAAATATGTAATCAATGTTTNACTTTGAAAAGTAATCTGTTACTGCGTTTTGTAATATGCTCTATTTATAGTATACTTAAATATGTAATCAATGTTATTACGATATGTAAATATTGTCCAGCTTTATATCAATATTACTTAAACATTGAAAACAAGAAGTTACTGATAACTAATGAGCCTACTTTCCTCTACATTTGTGCAAAACAAATTTTGAGTTAAAATGTTTATTTGGCCGCCATTTTGAAAATGTCTCTAACCCTTTCAAAAATGTTCAGTTTATATATCCTGCCACAGTGATAATTGTTAGTCAAATTTGGTAGAAATATGTTGTTTTTTCGGAGATCACATAATTTTATTTTGTCAAGTGATACTATTTTACAAAATGGCGTACAAGAGAAATGTTTTGTACATATTTGATACCTNACTTTGAAAAGTAATCTGTTACTGCGTTTTGTAATATGCTCTATTTATAGTATACTTAAATATGTAATCAATGTTTTTACGATATGTAAATATTGTCCAGCTTTATTTCAATATTACTTAAACATTGAAAACAAGAAGTTACTGATAACTAATGAGCCTACTTTCCTCTACATTTGTGCAAAAAAAATTTGGAGTTAAAATGTTTATTTGGCCGCCATTTTGAAAATGTCTCTAACCCTTTCAAAAATGTTCAGTTTATATATCCTGCCACAGTGATAATTGTTAGTCAAATTTGGTAGAAATATGTTGTTTTTTCGGAGATCAGATAATTTTATTTTGTCAAGTGATACTATTTTACAAAATGGCGTACAAGAGAAATGTTTTGTACACATTTGATACCTNATAATTTTATTTTGTCAAGTGATACTATTTTACAAAATGGCGTACAAGAGAAATGTTTTGTACACATTTGATACCTGTAATATATACAGCCATCATGGAAAGTTTCATAGGAATTAATTACATGGTTTTGACGATATTACATACAAAACTAAAATATCTTAATGGCTGCCATTTTGAAAATGAGTTTAACATACCTAAAACATATCAATTAACATTACCTACCGCAGTACTACGTGTTTACTATATTTGGTAGAAATCGGCTAATTGTTTCCCGAGACATTACACAAAAGCTTGATAAATTCATGTAGCGATATCTTACAAGATGGTGAACAAAATAGCTGTTTTTTTNCGAGACATTACACAAAAGCTTGATAAATTCATGTAGCGATATCTTACAAGATGGTGAACAAAATAGCTGTTTTTTTCATATTTGATGTTTGTAATAGATATCGTAAATGTACAAGATTTGGTTGAAATTGGTCAAATGGTACGGTNTTTTTTTCATATTTGATGTTTGTAATAGATATCGTAAATGTACAAGATTTGGTTGAAATTGGTCAAATGGTACGGTAGTAATACCAAATTAACCCATAATATTTATGTCCGCCATTTTGAAGATGTGTGTAATTAAGCTCAATTACTTACATTTACCTGGCCAATCCTAGTATTACTTGCGTGCCAAATTTAGCGAAAATAAGTTGTGTAGTTTTGGAGATATAACGTAAAATCTTTCTTTTTTAATATGACGCTATCTTCCAAAGTGGCGGACCAACAATATCCTTCTCTGAATTTAATGCTTACAACTTGCGCTGTCAGCATACAAAATTTGTTTAAAATAGGTTGAATTGTTTCTGAAATATAACACATCACCTTTAATTTTAAAATGGCCGCCATTTTGAAAGTAAGTGGCCGGCGTGGTCGAAAACTACAAAACTCAGGTCTCCTTACTTCGTACTATATGTGTATCGAGTTTGTAAATTCGGTTCACGCGTTCAAAAACTGAAGCGGGCGGACACACAGCTAGGAAAGTGATCTTATAAGCCTTTCTTCACTTCGGAAAGTAGGCTAAAAAAAAGTGTGAAAACTAATTAAAAACTGTATTTTATGGTACGTAAAATTTGCACAACTATAATATATTTCAGAATGAAACTCGTAAACTGATTTTGACGAGAATAGTTGATAAAACTTTCTTATTTTGTATACAATATTGTTGCAGTGTTTAGAGTAGTCGTTAACACGAAATTTGTCATGGCCATTTGTTCGGTTATCGGAGTAACTGCAGTATGTAAGCTAACCTTAATTGTAATTATAGAATGTGTATTTTTTTTTAATTAAAAGTGACAGCAGAACTAGTTAAGCTTCGATTGGCTTTCGCAAATACATAATTATGTTTAAAGTCTATGTCCGATAAGGGATTGAAAAAAAAAGTGGTATAAATCTCAAAGTTTTAAAAATTTATTTTAACTGGAATTTCTTATGAAACTGCCATGATTTTCACATGTACAATTTCGCTGTTCTTGCAGTAGTTAAATTAATTATCATATTTTGCGCAACTTTATCCAGGCGTTTACATTTGGATGCCTTCAAAAAAAAAATAAAACATTCTACCCATTGCAAAATACAACCTAGGCTAGTTATTAGTTCATGATCGCACACATTCTTTCTGAGTAAAAACAATTCATAATTGCATTTTAAGCGGCTATCATTCCTACGTAATTGTAGTTGTTATTTATCTATCATTAAGTAACACAAAGTTACAATGTACATTGTCGTACAAAATTAAATTAAAAAATCTAAATTAAGCTAAAATTTAAAATAAACTATAAAATTGGTATTGCAAGTAAATTTTTACACAAATGAAAAAAATTGTGTCAAATTGTAATTAAATTTTTGTATAGCCATTTTACAAGTCGTACTTTTAACTGTTTATACAGCAGAAGCAAAATATGTGTTAGAAATATATTATTTATTGTTATAGCGATGGTTATATTATTTCGTTTGTTTGTAGCCAGTCTATTGTATGGCGTATCTATAGTATTATTTCTCCTTATTTGTCAAATTTGATAATCTTTCCTAAAAGCAAATCTACACATATAGTTTTTTTTAAACAAAAAACACGCTAATATATATTTACAAGTGTCTGAATTCCATTATTAAAATGTGTTCTACGGTATGCCCTAGATAATGAGTTTGTTATTAATGTAATTGCCTTTTTCTGTTTTATCATATTTGACAGCCTTTGTAGAAAATTCCTGCCTAAAAATGAAGCCATAAAAAAAACTCTGGAAAAGAAAAATATTTATATCTTAAATAATTTTAAGGAACAGAAGTCTTGAATATCGTAACAACTCTCTTGATAATTTAAGACTTAAATAATTAATGTGTGAAATCCAACTTACGGTACTATCGAAATCAGCCATGGGGAAACTGCAGTCCTGGCCCGTTCACGACTCGCGAGTATGACTTAAGTGAATCGCCACAACTGTACTAAATAACAATGGAAATGGCCCGCGTACATGTTTCCTGATAAACATTTTACTGAGCAGAAACTTCATAACTGTGACACTGTGAGTTCTTAGTCATTTATGTATCGCTATTTGTGATATTGTTTGGTTTGTGATGTATTTTATTTCTCTAATTGTGTCCGTAGTTAATTTACGATATACACTGAAGAGCCAAAAAAAACTGGCGCACCTGCCTAATATCGTGTAGGGCCCCCGCGAGCACGCAGAAGTGCCGCAAGACGACGTGGCATGGACTCGACTAATGTCTGAAGATATGCAGGAGGCATTGAAATCTGTCCCAATTCGAGAAAGGGTTGCACGTCTGTCGCGTTTTAATGATTCTCGTCAGTCGTCGTTTGTCCCGTTCTTTCACGATCTTTTCCCAACCGCAGCGATGTCGAAGATGTGATGTTTTACCGGATTCCCGATATTCACGGTACACTCGTGAAATGGTGGTACGC
>NQII01007507.1:0-14034 GCA_002778355.1 Clitarchus hookeri
AACTTTTCCTGTCGCGATTCCTTTAAAATCTGATCTCTTTTGTGGTTTAGGTGTCGCAACTTCTCTGCACGCACCATCTGGGTGGGTTTTCGCAAACACGATTGGGACCAGTACCGAACCGCTATCGCATTTCTGCATTTAATCTGGGTGGTGTTGTCACTTCCAGCGAACTGATAGCAGTGCTTCTGTTCGGTACTGCATCTTCCTCAATTGAAGTTAGGATTCAAATACAGTCGTACTTGGTAGCAAGAAATTATATTTCATCTATCATGTGCAAATACTGATTGCCAGAAATAAAATGACGAAAACAAAATCACTTTATCGCGCAGGTTTTTATAAAAAAAATCTTCATGGTATAATAGAAGCACATTATTTCTGAAATTATAATCGAATTTAAGTTATCAATTCTTGTCCTTAAGATATTTGTTCGCTCTCATCTATGTTGGTGGCATAAATGTGTACAATATTCGCCTCTAGCGTATTTGGTTTTTTCTCGAATCCTGACTTCGGGAATACAAGTTATACGTTTGTTTGTTAGGTTTATTGTATTGTAGATCTAGCGATTTTATAAGGCGTCCTGTTTTTCACATTCGAAGCTTCGAGTTTTAAGGGTTGACATACCAAATAACGGACATTCGTTGATGGCGTATTTCGCATGTTACGCAATCATAACAGTGGTCAATTTCGAAACACAAGCATATTGCATTCACTTTGCCAGGCTCTTACCAGCATAAAATTTTTTCCATTCTCTTAGCTTTTTTAAAAACTATAAGCTTTGATATTTATTATATACCAGCGTTTATGCCTTCCGAATAACCAATAGTAAAACAGTGGGTTAAAGCATAAATTTGACTTGAAAGGAAGTTATAAACTATGCGTGATAGGGTAAGAATTCAGATGCTCGTGGCAGGAATACACTGCATCACTGATAGCTGTGCAGGAAGCCTCTAGAATTAAAAGGTACAGAAATATATTTTTACTTTACCCTCATGTATTATCACATATTTTCATTCGAGTAAGTTCAAACAAATGTTTAAATACTGTTCGACTAATATGCGAGTGTCCTTAGTACATACAAAGCATGTTCAACTAATATGCCAGTGTCCTTAGTATATACAAAGCATGTTTACGCAACTCGTGACTTTTAGAGCAGCCTAGAAAATGTAAACTTACTTACGAGCACAGTAAAATAATTTTATAAAATTTACTAACAGTTTCCAAAAAATCTACTTATTCAACGATGAAATATCAGAAAACAAACGAAAGTTTCGAATAATGCCAAAAATCCATACAGAGATACGCAGTATTGTTAAGAACTAAATCATGGTTAAATAATAAACATGTTGTGAATGGTAAGAAAATGATTTCTGTCTACGCACATAATCTCAGCAATACGACGTGACAGTGTCAAGAGACGAAGAAACTGACCTTGCAAGCGCTACGTGAGAATGTTCTCTTTACTCTTGAATTGGGAACTGACCTTGCAAGCGCTACGGCAAAATGTTCTCTTTACTCTTGAATTGTGTACCGTTGTATTTCTTGAGACGCTCAAAAATTCTCGTATTCTTCGACGTGTTTAATACAGCGCTCTAAATTGTTTTCCACGCGCCACAGAACAAATTAGCTGATAAGAAAATTAAGTGAGTTTGTGTCTAAAAACAAGCATCTTTGCGAGTGGTTTATAATTTTCAGATTGTATTAATTAGCGTATGTAGTCAGATGTCATTGTTTAGTGAGCTTAAATTGTATGGTTGTATTCACGATGAGGTTGTAAACGTAAGATTTCAATTTAGTGCGGGGATAATCGGAATACGTTTAACACTAACATTAAAATTACGTTCACTTAAACTGAAATTAAAAATAATTTATAAGTAAACATATATTGGGTCAATTTAAATATTTTTTGTTACACAGACTATCACAAGATACGTAACATTTTTTGAACTGATCCCGCATTTGTGGTTTTTAAGACTTTAACCTCGCGCAGTTTAATTCAGGAAGATCATACATAACGCGTAAGCTTTTCGACAAAATTGTTCTCAAAATTAATCTTACGGCAAATTTCTGATACCATAAATGTTGATTCAAAATGTTATGGAAGTACATATTACAAACGGTGGTAAAAGCAAACCTTTTTTTATTGATGTTAAGTATACGTTTCTACATCGTACGGTGTTAAACTCGTAAGATTTGAAGTATGAAAAAACTACTTCTGCTTGTCTCTTGTCTAAAATATGTGTCACGTTCGATAATGCTTTTAAACACTAGTGGTGATGCTAACATCAAATAAACACAGCGGAAATGTTTCTATTATTTCTGTAATTCAGTAATTCAGTCATAGTTTGTCGAAATCCCTGGTAAGGCAGACCCTCTACGTAATAAATATTATCCTTTTAAAATTGAGATAAAAATCCATTGCATATCAAAGAAGTTTGGACAGCTGCAGACTCGGGAATTATAAATTGAGTGCAGCTTCGATTTCATTTTAATTTTAGGTGCTGCTATTGCCTGAACAGGTTTTTCTTAAGTTGCCGTATTTCATTAATCACGTGTTGTTACTTATCGAAATAAAAGAAAACTTACTGACTATGGTCCACAGCTATTATTGAACCTACGTCATTAATAATAAGAGAAACCATTACCCACACTTAATATGAATTGTGTATATTAGCCCCAGCCCGGTATGTGTCATCGTTAGAGACCTGAAAAATTCGCGAGTTCAGTGACCTGCAGGCTAGACTGTACAGTTTCATGTAAAAATATGCCGATGTGAACTGCACATTGGTTGTCTGCTCTCATAGTAGACAGCGACGATTGGGTCAACGTTCTCCAAGAGGTGTCAAACACCGTGTGCACCAATGGCTGAAGTTATGTAAACACACGTGTTTTGAACTCTAGCTTGTCTCAAGGTGAGTCCGCGAATTCTTTATGTCTCTAGTCATCGTACATGAAGTATTGATCAATCAAGGTGTTGAAAGTATTCTGACAGCAATCTGCACCCAGACAACCTCGAAGACACGTAATCAACCTGTTTTAAGTGGCGCAGCACATCCTATAAGCTCGACGATGTGGTTTAGGGATATCGATACCGGAAAAATAGATCGATATTTTCTGTATTGGTTATTTATAACAGTATTATTATACAAAGCGATATGTAGAAAGAAAAATGTATATTTTCGGTACATTGGAATCCGATATTTTATGTGTTGAAAGAATAGACGAATGCAAAATTGCGTGGCATGTTACATATCGAAGACCCGAGGCATCGCAGAAAGATGTGACGCCTGCTTTTGGCGCACGCTGTCAAATTTAACACCGTAATCTCTTAATTCAATTTTTGTATTCAAAACAGAACTTATTGTAACAGAACTTTCAAATATATATTTCCTTTTACGTGGAAAAAGGTACTGATTTCGATAAGATATATATTAAATAATATATTAAGATTTAAACAGATATATCGTTGATATAATATCGTCATTTCGATATACTGATATTTTTCCAACATCCCTAACGTGGTTCCGACTCGACAGAACATTTTTGCTTTCCAAGTTTCGTGGAAAGGCGATATCTGATGGAAAATATTTGGTGAGATAAAGAGCGAGAGCGGGAGAGAGATAGAGAGAGAGAGAGAGAGAGAGAGAGAGAGAGAGAGAGAGATCGGTATTCGAAGTCTTGCTCCATGTCTGCACGATCGCCAGATATTTATTTAAAAAAATAGTAGATATGTTGAGAACATTTACGTATCCTAGTTTGCACCACACAAACTTTTGAAAGAGTCAATTGATAACATTCTGTTATGCGCAGCATTTCAAATGTTAATGTGGCACTGACAAGATTATGATTAATTGTCGACCAGTAGACAATATTTACAAATGCAGTGCTGTAACTATAGCCTGTTCGCGGTAAACTGAGCACTTTTTAAAGCCCTGCTTTACATATTTATTTCTCCTCAACATGTATCCGTCCGCCAGATGTAAATATTGCAGTGCCACGGATCCTTATTTCTTTATTTATGCGTTGGTCTAGTGAAATCGTTAGGAATCTAAGTTTGTTTCTAATTTGCCATTTTGTACACGCGATGTGTATAAAGCAAATAAACATCAACTTTATTAGTCCTAATTTTAAACATTACACTCCCAATGCCATGCCAACTTGGTTATATTCTACTAGATTCGCTGCCAATTTAAGCATGTTGGATCCCAAAAAATTTATTTTTTTATTTTTGTACCAAGCATTTATCAATTTGTACACATTATATTTGATGAGATATTTCTTGAATAAAAAATTATTACACTTTATATNGCACTTTATATATATTTTTTAATAATTAGATGTCAAATACAAATTTTTTTCTGTTTTGATGCAGCCATAATAACAAATACTTACTTAGTTGTACAAATGAAAAAATTTACAAAGTAAACAAATGTCAAGGGCTACCGCCTCATAAAACAAGGCTCGTTCCGCCATTTTTCTTGGCCGCCGTTAGCAAGGAAGTGACACGAATATAATTTACGCCTCTTAGTTTGAGGTTGTTGGTTTCAGGAAACGTGCGAAAGTGTTGATTTTATTGAATGATTCTGCAAATAAGTTATTGAACGTCAGTGATGAACAATAGAGATTTTAGCGAAGTATTCGTGCAAGGATTTCCTTACATAAACATGTGTTCAAGAGGTTGCGAATTACAAACAGTAAGTTAGCGTGTTTTGTAAATAATATAGTCATAAACCGTTATTACCATGTTTTAAATGCACGTTTCCTAAAAAAAAAGCCGTGCTATCAACTCTTTTGTATAGTGTAAATAATATTAATTATCGTAAATCTAATGAGCGGAAGGTTAACTTAGGTCAAAGTATGTGTTTATTGCTACGTCTGTACGAACAGCGACGTATTTATAGCGTTTTATTTTTTTATTGAAGTTAAAACTTTCGAAGTTATAATACTTTTAATGATATTTCCGTACGAGCAAAATTTTACACTGCTCCATCAAAACAATATGCAACTAAAAATTTTGCACACCCTTAAGAATAACCTCAAAACAATGCCGTCTCGATAAATACGTTAAACTACAACACCCCCCTTCATTTTCCACGTCATGTTTTCTTTTTGTCCTTAACATAAAAAACACGATTCCAAAAAATTTGCCAATTAAGAAAAATAAAACCAGATGGAATTCCAAACTAGCTATAATATTCTACATTTATTAATGGACGGAAGTTAGCTAACGCCAGTTTTTCAGTGCCTGCCATTACAGGAAAAACGAAAGAGATGCAAGTATGCACTGGACTCATGACATTTTTTGGCAAGCATAGTTTTCTTCGCTGACAGAACAGCTAAGGCGGAAGAATACATTTTGGCCACGGTACTTTTATAGAACTGTCAAAATTTACCCCACTTACTTGAAATGAGCAATACTTAACCGCTGTCGTGAAACAAATGTCATGCCTAACATAGGAAAAACCAGGAAGAATATGGGTTTTCTTTTAAATATCCGACATTGAACCACTCATACGCTTCCTTTTTAAATCTTTGCCATATCTCAGATTTAATTAATTCGATGTTACGTGTATTGTAAGAGATGCTGCAACACAAGTAACTAGTTTGTAAGTGAACGCTTGATAAAATATTGCAAAAGAATAGTTTATGAATAGCTTAACATTTAGAACGAGTAATAAAAGTTATCTCACGAACTAAAAAGAATGGTTGTTAAAATATTCCAACATCTCACTTTTTAACAGATCTTCCTTGCATTAAAGATATACTATTGTCTTTTCGCGGTTTCTTCACCTTTTTTTAATCAAACCCTCGAAAAATCACTCCCTGTACAACGTGTTTAGTTATTTCCTAAATATGCCATTCATCAAAAGCGTTCTAAACCTCTGTTATCATAAAAGTATCTTTTTTTTTCGTTAAATTGAAATTTTACATTTATCTATTTTTAAATTATAATAATTCATTAATAATAAATTTTAAAAAACACAGTGAGAAAACATTTGTGTTGGTAGCGCCTAGTAAGAAATAGTTCTCATAAAAAAATATTATTACGAATGAGTGCGCACGATTCCGGTGCTTTGTCCTTCGGTGTAATTTTCTAGACGTTGTTAAGCTTAGTTTGCACGAGGCGGAGGAATATCCTGGAATTAGAACTTTACCAGGGATTCAAAAAAGTGTGAAGGAGCCCTGAATGGATTATACCGTGAATTGTTGCGGGGTGAAATTAACCATCTTTTACTTGTTCCCGTAAATAATTCAGCGTTTTATTTCGTCTTATATTTTTCAAGAATACAGAAATTCTTTTAGAGAAAGTTTTCCTTTTTTTCTTTTTTAATTATTGTTCGTAAGAAATTTGACCTCCCCTATCCGTCCTGCTGGGGATCCTTTGTGACTGGGACGTGCTTTTCTGCTTACGTCGCCTTGTTCCCTCCACTTGTCCTCCCCCCCCCCTGTTGCATATTACTTGCTCTCGTTAATTTTTGCCCCTTTGCGGACCTGCTTCTTTTAATCATTACGCTTTGTAAAACTTCTGTTGACTGGGCTCTTCAGAACAGCATTAAAAAAAACGCTTGTTTGTCTGAGAATATTTTTACCTGACTTCCTTTCATGAGGATGAAGCTGTCTCCGCGAGATTTTTGATCTCTCCTTTATAAGTTGCTGAGATGTTTAAAACGTTCCGCTTTTCTAAGTCTTTAGGTTTTTAAAAATAAATTTTAAAATGCGAAAATTTGAAAAGTAAAACCACCGAGCAGAAAAGAAGATAATATTACAAAAGAGGATCGTATATTTGAGAGTGGTGATGCCATCACGCTGGTTAATTAAGTGATGTACAGACGTTTGCAAATGAACGTCAGAAAAACTGCACGGAAGGCTTTATCTACCAAACACGAAACATCTCAGTACGTTGCTTGTTCGTTTTTACTATTTTAATCCATACTAGTTTATTTTACAGAGATAAAAATCGTCTATGCAATGTCTCATTTCTGCGACATTTTGTAAGATAGCCCTACATGAAATAACGTAGTTTTTATGCCGTATATTGGGAAACAATCAACCGATTTCTTTCAAATTTGGGGAAGAAGTTTTACTGCGGTAGGCTATACTAATTTATACGTTTTAAGTATGTTAGTCTCTTATTTTCTGAATGGCTCGTATACAAACATTATTGCTTAGTGTGCTATTCCTACGAAACTACGTAACAGATTTAAATTGAACTTTGTTTATTTTATCTATGGCAATAATCTAATGTGCTAATATATACACTTTTTGCCCTCCATTTATGAAGATCGTCACATGATCAATGGAGGTTTTATTCCATATCTCGAGGACCAATCAACCGATATGAACACAGAGATCCTAATTCGCATGATTCTTTTGCAAAGTAGTGTCAGGTGAGGAAACTGAACATTTTGTCATATTTACGGAAAAATTCAGCCAATGCACGACAACGAAGGACGCCTAGAAACTTTAAAATAACGAACAATTGCTGGAAACGAAGTAGGTTATGAAGATAATTTATGTAGAAGCTGTCTAGGCATGAATGCTATTTTAAGTGAATATTGCGCATACTATTACAAACACAGAGAGATTAGATTTGATTGTGCAGGAAACATCTCTGATAAATAAAATCTGAATTTAGTAAAGAAGCGAAAATAAATTACAACATTCCTTACATTTTTTCCTGTAATTGACTGCAAGAAAGAACAAAAGCCATATCTCACTATGAAATAATTTTAAAAAATAATTTAGATTGGGTTCTCTCAGTAAAAAAATTGGACAGTGTGATAAGTTTGCAAAAACATTCAAGATTATTTGATGAAATTTGTTGGAAGGAAAAATTTGATGGACGTATTTTCGTCTTAAAATTTTATTGTCAAATATAGACGAAAGCGAAAATTTGACAATGTGACAGGGGCTTTACCCTAACCTAGGATAGTTGGTGGATAACTGACTCGTTCTAACGCGCGTGTCCAACAGCCACGACCGCGAATGTCCGCAGACGCTTGGACTATTAAGCGTCTCCACTCGGTTGTAAATTCCTAAGACTAAATCAATTTTCTGCGCATGTACCCAAAGTCGACCTACCTCAAAGCAACACAACTGTAAAAGTCACATGGTCGAAAAATGATAAACACGTTTGTTTGTATCTTAATTTTCAAAAGACAAGCAATGTTATATGAACAAAATAGTTTCTCCAATTTGGATTTAATCTAACCGTATTGAAAATTGGTTAGAAGTATACAAACATCTCGAAGCACTTGTTTACTTAAGAGTGTTCTCATCTCAAATCATACACACTTCGTTCTCGATTGTTTTATTGGCAGAAACACAGTCCAGTTGTGAAACACGAACAGTGGCTACTGCGCTACAAGCGTGCGTCTTCTACCCAATTCACCTCTACGGTTGATATCAGTAGTGCTCAGGTAACCGTTATCCAGTTCCGTCGAGCGTTTACACGCGGTAGCAGGTTCCAAACTGCGTAACAGTGAACTCGGCGATAATCGCACGATGCCCCTCTCTCGTTCGATAGCCGTGCGGTATCGACTGGCCAGGTCTTGGCCTGCGGTGCCCTAGTGGTGCCTGGGTGGGGGGGGGTGGAATAGCGAGGAGNAGCCCCTATGCCTCGTTAATCATGGCCCGGGCGACCGCAGGCAAAACACGGCGAGGTTATCTGGCGCAGCTCTGGGGACAGCTGCCTCGCCTCCTCTTTGTCTCTCGCGCTCCTAGGGCACTCCCTGGACCCGTCGGTCCTTCCTCAGGGTCGCAGGACACTCTTCCTGCGCAGTACAGTACTCACAATGGAAACGGAATCATTTGTCAGCACTCCTGATTGAAAAATGTTTTTACTGCCCGTCGCATGAACACCATAGAGTAAAGATGTAGTAGATCCATTATCGCCTTCTGCGCATGCCCCAAAATTTACCTAACCCACACCTAAGCAACTGTTAAAGTCCCATGGTCCACAGTCACGAGCGTGTTTATTTAAATCACACTTAAAAACATGAACCTTTTTATATGAATGAAATACTTTTACTAATTTGAATTTAATATAATACCATTAAATATTGGCTATCGGAAGTACAAAAATATATTAAAACATGTGTTTACATAACTAGTATTCTAACCTGAAATCCTAACCACGTCATTTACGATAGTCGTGTTGGCAGAAAAAAAGTTCGGTGTTGGTGTACGTAGCAACTATGCGCACCTAGGGCGCGCACTCTCTCCCATCTCTCCACCATGATGAACACGTAATAAAATGATTATAGGGTAGGTTCCAAGCAAACTGTGAACAGACTTGGTGCTTGAAAATGAGTCACGTAAGTGATCAGGCTCGAAACGTCGCCGTTTTGGCCTACTCGTCACACATTAAGAAAACGCATGACTGCAACCAAATTTTGTACTCAATTAACTCTAACTCCAAGAATTTACTGTAACGTCAGCTATCGTCTTATTGTTGTTTCTATATTAGTGGCCTTAAACACGCAAATAATAAGTACTGCAAAAGTATCTGTTCTGGTAATGTTTGTAACTGAATTTGAAACTCCAATTGCAACTCCTAGAGCAGAGCACTCTCTTCTTTGTAGAAACGAGTAAAAATCCTTCATCAGAGCCACTGCAGCAATATTTGTATTATTCATGCAATAACTGCAAATATGATAAACTTGCAAAAAACTTTATAGGTAGTACCAAATACGTTTGACTGATACTGCTCTGAAAGCAGATTACAGAACTGGTCTGAAATTTTTGTGCATATTTTTGTCATTATTTGATTGTCACGACCACTGTGAAAGACGCCACATTGTTTAGGATATGAGTCCATTCTTATTATGTGTCTTTCTTACGTTAAAACCTTTTATTATATATCATTCGCAGTCAATAAAAAAGTTGTGAATTAAACGTTTGAAACTATTCACTGCCTGTAACTACATGTTTTTTAAAATCACGGACAGGCCTGGCTACAGTACTGTCATTAAACTATGTATCGTTGTTCAGCGTTATCAATGTTTTATTAGCAGTGCAGTGTTTGAAATTGTTTGGATATATGTTTCTTTCTTATACGAATTATGGAAATATACGGCGTAATTAAAACATACTTTTATTTCAACCAATTTAATAGTGAAATTTGTACAATACATAGGTCCCTACTATACTTTGCTCGGTGCAAGGTGGCACCAAAGACAAACACTGCCAGTGGCGAAGTCAAAACCACTGGCTTGCTTGTGAGCTTACTGTATGATTGAGGCAGAAAATATGTTCTACTTTATTGTGTAATTTTAAGAGTTAACGCAGACTCACATTGTGATTTTTTACCTTTAACACTCCAAAATATTCAAATGCCAATATAACCTTTACTGTTGCAATATATATCACGTTCCGCTGCTTTTTTCACTGGTCTGCTACAGTACCGTAGGGCGATCTTTCATTCTACCCAGGTTAGGAATAAAACGAGTTTCCTTATGGGAGAGTTTGGCATAAGGAAAATTTTCGCCGCTAGGCAAGCACTAGTGTTCTAAAGAAGACACTTGAAATTAAAATTGTATGCTACGTTAATAACGAAAGAGAAAGATTTCACTTCGTTAAGTAGTTATTTTATATTGGAATTATGATTATTGCAATTTTTTTAGATTTTTGGCTATTTTTACGATTTTGTTATGATTGGCAGTGTGTTGGGGGGCGNGAAGTTTGGTGGGATGAGCTAGGGTTAAGGTAGGTTAACATTATATGTTTCTCGATTTTTACCATATTTTTTAGATTTCTTGTAATTCTTTTTAAAAAAAAATTTGGATTCAAGATTATTCAAGACTCTTGCTCAGGATCAAGGTCACCAAGATCCAATATTGTGATTGTGGTGCAATCAGAACATGGCCGCCACAGGCCGCCGGCCCCCTCGACAACCGAGGTGGCGGGCGGGCCGGGCCAATCCTGTATCCTGATGCATCAATTCTGATGCTGCATAAGTATTGTAGGTTTTATAAAGAAATACTCCGTATCACTTGAATAAACTATTTATTAGTTTAAAGAAAGAACAATATAATTTCAACAAGGCACATATCGCCATGACACTTCAACGGTAACTTGATAGCTAATAATTTGTTTACAGTGTTGCCATCTTAAAAATATAACAAACTTTTAATATTGCATTGTATATTATATTACAACAAGTATACTACTAACATACGTTAATATAAATGCTTTTAGCTTTTGAAAAAGTGCTTTTTAACATTTCCAAAAACCAACAAAATTATGTCACGTGAAAGTTAGCCAAACACAGCAATTTGCAGTATGGCCGACAATCACATGTCATTAATGATTTGATTGTACATAGCACAGTCAAAAATGATTATAATATACATTAATCTGCTACCTACCCCTTTATGATATGTATCTCACTATAAGCAGTTGTTTCTATAACTATTCTTAGGAAAAATATGGAATATATTTTATTGTGAATTATTTTTTAGGTCTGAAATTAAACTCTATGTTGTTTAAGCTACAGCGACAATTCTGTAACATACCTGGACAGAGTGTTATATTAAAACACTATAGTCGCCACTTAGAATTCTGAGGAAACAGAAGGCACACGAATATTTATTTCTTATCGTGGTCCCAGTGCTTCCTTATGTTTATATATGTCCTTGAGACGTCTAAATTGGTTTGGATTGAATTAGAAACCGCTTATTAAAGTCACCCGGGGTTATTCCTGAAGGCATATAAGGGGACGGCTTACAAAATAACTTACGATATAGCTTAAACTAACAGCCATGCCTTGCCTGGGGTTCGAACCCAGAACCTCTTGCATCCCAGACCGGCGGCGCACCAACCGACTACGCCACAAGAGGTCGTCTTTGAGGCACTTCAAAACTGTTTACTAAGGATTCCGCTAAACTGACTGACTTGGAATGTGCGCAGAGAATTGTATTTCACTGCTGATCCTGTCATACACAAAGGAGTGGGTTGGATGGCGTGGAGGATAGAATTTCCTTCACAAACGTATTTGGATGAAGCCGCTTTTTCTTTGAAGATTCAGTGGCACATATACTGCAGCAGTATTTCATTTTTACATTCTCCAAACAATCTCAGTTATAGCTTGCCTTCATGCACCTTTAATTCCAGCCACCTCTCCATTCATTGATGTAACATCCTGGTGATCTCTTTGCGACATTATTTTCTGGGAATGTTTTTGAAAGATGGTGTCTTATCTACGTCATATACAGTAATTAAGAGGTAATATTCAGAGGTAAAAGTAACACGAAAGAATAGTAAACCTGCAGATTTTTTCTCTAGATGGTTTTAGAACTAAATAATAACAACAAAAATTCACATATTTTCACACATTTTTTGTACGTCAGAGTAACTTCGAAAAAAGCTATGGGAGACAATATACCAGTATTCTCTCCGACAATAATCGTGTCACGATTTAGAGGGCTCCCAACTGGTTCTCGAACCATTGTTATAGTTCAGTACCACCTAAAACAAAATTTTCTTCAGTTTTTTTTTTCGGTAAGTGATGGCCCTTAAGGATACACGTTATAAGCTTGTTCTCAGTGTAAAGAAGAAATTTGCCCTTCTTTTTATTATGAAAGTGGTTTCTGGAGATAATTGTATAGTTGTTCCTAATTTAGTGTTCACGCCATACCTGCTATGCTCTCCATCTTTTATTGAAGGCATAGAAGCCCCTCATCTATAAATCTAAACCTATGTAATTCCATATTTTACGTGTGAAATTAGCGTAAAATACAATTACTGTATCGTAAGAACCCTTTTTCTTACGGAACACTGTGAAGAAGTGATTCTCCGTCGAATACACAGTTGTTTTTATCTCTAAATATGTTGCTGTAAGATAATGTGGCTCTTCCTTAGGCGACTTAAGCCTGCACTTATGAATTAGTTTTCTGAGTTTTACGCATTAAGAAGGGTGGGAACGAACTTGTGGTTGTGTATTTTGCTGCAACATTGTGGTACCAATGTCATTGTTATTTGTTTGTAGGTAGGGTATTATTTGTAAATAACCTTTTTTTAAGTAGAAAATAATTACATTTTCCTATGAGAATTTGACAATGTCTTCCCAATTGCAAGCTCACAGCATCTTGTGAACATTTATAACACTGAATGAAAGGTGCGTTCTGTGACCGTATTTCGGAAGGTCGATTCAGTAGTGAAAGGAAAATTTTGTTTACTAAATTAAAGGACAGAAACTGTGCGTTAAATTCTCTGTCCTGTGTTTACATTGATTATTGCCATTTTTTGTGTTTCTCACTTGTAAAATAAACACATCCTGTTTATTTCTGGACAGCGACACTTACTCTGAACAAACAATGTATTTTTTAAATATGTAATTGCTTACAGCATTTTAAATAACCAATAACACGTAAACATGTGTCACAAGTCCAATCCACCTCACTTTGAAATATGCAATTGTTTTGGTTGGTGGTAATATTGAAAGACTTATTATTATAATGGCAATTTTCTATTATTCAAAACAAAATGATAAAAAGTTTGAGGACAGCATTAAAAGTTAGCTAGAAAACTTGTCATGAGTGCAATTTCCATTCAATTTCAAAACTCTCTTTTTAAGGTGGTCAGCTGCAATCTTCAGAAAATTTTGTAAAATTCTTCATTTCCAGTCCATAACACAAAATGTCTCATTTTAGAATATGTTAAAAGTGGTTAATTTTGATCAAATGTAAATATAACCTTTACTGTTGCAATATATTTCATGTTCCACTGCTATTTTTTGTGGTCTGCTACAGTAATGTAGGGCGATCTTTCAGGTGATTTACCGAAGTCTTTTACCTAGATATCTTCTTTCATCTTTCTTATTCCTCTTCAGTATACGCATGTCATTACAGGACATTAATATAGACTGAGCGAGGGGGATGCGGTAACATGGCTGACTCCACGTTCATAATCTTCATGTTCGATCTAGTACTTTCAGAGCGGAGATTATATTCCCGGTTTTCTATACTATTAGGCCAAAACACGAGCCAAATTTAAACTGTCGGGGGGGAGGGAGACCTGCTCAATTGCGCTCCCCCC
>NQII01007507.1:15310-26858 GCA_002778355.1 Clitarchus hookeri
GGTTGCACGTCTGTCACGTTTAATGATTCTCGTCAGTCGTCGTTTGTCCCGTTCTTTCACGATCTTTTTCCGGCCGCAGCGATATCGAAGATGTGATGTTTTACCGGATTCCCGATATTCACGGTACACTCGTGAAATGGTCGTACGCGAACATCCAAATGTTATCGCTACCTCGGAGATGCTATGTCCCATCTCTCGTGCGCCGACTATATAACACCACGTTCAAACACACTTAAATCTTGATAACCTGCCATTGTAGCAGCAGTAACCGATCTGGCTACCGACTGCATCGCGTTACTCTGATTGGTTCCATACCTCTGTTATTTTCATACGCACGCCTATACCAGTTTTTTTGGCTATTCAGTGTATCTGTGGGTAAAGATCGGGCNATTCAGTGTATCTGTGGATAAAGATCGGGCCTACGTGCAGAAAGTGAATAACAAAATTCTACGAAACTTGTTTGTGCAAACTTTGAACTACGATTGCCAATGTGTATTAGTCGTTCTATTCAGACATTTAATCCGGTAACATTTTGCTAGCGATATTTTTACCATCCGAAGCTATAAACATTGTCGTTGTTTATGTATTTTTTTTATGGAATGACGGGCACCGGAAGGTAGGATGTAAAAGCAATCACCCGATATCTCTGGAGAAATTTATTATTATGTTATATAGAGGAATCTTGATATTGCCAAGGAACATCCAATCATATTTTGCCCCATATATTGTTTGTTGCACTCCTTTGGGGAAATGATTTAGATCTTTTTTTTTCCTACGTAGTACTAAACACTAGTTTCTGTAGAGAATTAAATACGCTAAGTACGACGTATGCTGTAGTGTGTTCGTGTTTCGGCTCATCTGTTTGGAGATGTCTTCCCCCAAAACATGTAACATATTAATTATTATTTAAATAATGTGTTGCCAAATTGTCTTTTTGACGACGTAATTCACTTTTTCTTCGGAGCCGAAACGATTTAATAGCTGATTCAAATGTTTTACGATACTTAGCAGCATCATGCAAGGGAAAAGAAAAAAAATGAGGAAATGTGTACTGGATCATCCGCATTGTTATTAGTAATTAATATGTCGCGAATCTCGTTCTAAGATGTGTCATATGTTTTTTATCATATTATTTTTAGCATGTGTTTCATTAAGACTGTTGTCACTTTGCCACACATTATTTTTAATCATTATATTTTTTTCTATCAATTAATTAGTTCCGGCAGTCAATTAAACGTTGTCAGTGATCGCTTCACAG
This sequence comes from Clitarchus hookeri, assembly GCA_002778355.1. NCBI lineage: Eukaryota > Metazoa > Arthropoda > Insecta > Phasmatodea > Phasmatidae > Clitarchus > Clitarchus hookeri. The sequence goes on from NQII01007507.1 coordinate 16,569, forward strand.
CTGAATAAAAACCAAATTTTAATTGCTTTTTCAGCTCTCATGTGTCTAAGTTGAAAGTGAACTAATTTTCTAGTCAGAGTCGAATATTTCATAAAAGTCGAAAAATTAAATTGGCGCAGTAAAAATTGAGATGTTACGCACAAGTAAAGCCGGAACTAAATTACTCCTGTGCCGGTCTTCTAGTCTCTCGGAAATTGCAAGACGCGGGACTAGATTCCTCGGATACTCGGCGCCGATATCGCATTCGTAACGATTTTATGGTTCACTTCAGAAGCAGCTCAACGAATTTAATTTTACGAGCGGGCTAGATTTACGACGAGAACTTTCGCGGCAGAATATTTTACTTCCTACTCCAAGGCCCACGCCACTGACCTAAAAACCCTGCGAGAATTGTGATGACGTAATACCCAGATCCTAATTCCACTTGACAGGCAGCAAATGAATTTATTACGATTTCAATGTTACATTCATTTCTACTTTGAATGTTTTCGTTACTTTTTAAAGAATATAAAATTAATCTGAAATGATTCAAACTGGTGTCTTACGATGGCATGTAGGTAAAGAACGAGAATAAAGTCGACATGGGAGTATTGTGCAACATTTTATTTAAAAGGAATTTCATAATTATTTATCACATATTTCTGTCACTTATTATGCAATTAATTCAAACAGTTATCTTTCTAACACAGAAAGAAATATGCTTCAATTCACGGATTCTAGCTGAAGGCTTCGATCCATAATAATTCGTCGAAGAACGATTCTTTGTTTAGGATAAAACGTTTTCATTGTACAAAGTGCCCAAATGTGTTCTTACTTTTGCTCACGAACCAAACAATGTTTCTTCGGAAGAAGCGCTTTCACTGTAAGTGATTACGGACAAGGTAATTCCGTCATTGAAACTGCAGGTTGCAGGTTGCAGGTTGTCAGTAACAAACCAACCTCACTGATGTAGCCTCAAGTCGATAACAGTTATTTTCCCCGTTAGCTTGGATAATTTTCGCATATTTATTCTTGCTTACCAAGTCAAAATTGATTTTATTAAGACCCAGTAGCGCAATGGACGTTATTGCACATTGAGTTTGCAGACATATTTTTGCAGCTGAGAAAAGACAAAATAGCCGACCGACACTAACATTTTCGAGGGGGGTGATTACTATATATATTATATATCGTGCTACTGACGGTCTTAAAAAAATTATCTTTTACGTGGCAAGTAAGTAAGCGAAAATCTAAAACTTATTCAAGCTAATTGGCAAAATAACGTACTCTATAAAGTTTGAAGTTCATACATTTTCTCCTCTCCTCCCATTCGCAAACCCAAGAATCATGAAAAAAAATTTTCGACGAGAGCCATATATCTCAAAATTTATTTTCAGCTTGTCTGGTTGCATAGGATTAAGCTCTGCACTGACCATAAAACCAACGTGATGCAGCTCTGAGTACTTATCAGCTGCGAAAATATGTTTTGTCTACGTTTAGGCAAGAACTTCCGTTTCTATTAGTCTTAGAGAACGCGAGTGTCATGAAGACCTCGCCGTATGGTTCAGACTGTCAGACGTCACAGAAAAAATAATTTATTCAACTTTATGTTGTCCACAAATAAAAATGACTTCATTATGTTGGTTTCTTCACTAATATTTTTAGAACTCTGTGGGGAAAATATAGCCTAGAGAAAAAAAAAATAAAACCTTCAGATGTGGCATAACTAAGTTCTGAGAATGATTGTATAGAGAACGATATTGGCTTACTAAGGTGGATATGAAGTTAAGTGTTTTCCTCAGAACGAGTGCAATAAGTCAAATACCGAGAACGAGCTAGAGAAAGTGACACGTGGTTGAACCCCGAGAATGTGGATTGTTTGGAAAAGCTTTGCCTGTTCCTGGCGTTTTAGCCGCGAACATGAGATGTACTGGACTTCATCCTCTAAATGTATCTGATAAATGCAGCACGCTCTTTCTTTATACCGTGTGCGTTAACTTGAAAGAGGAAAAGGAGGCGCAGGAAATTGTAGGCGAGGCAGCTGCATTTTAAGCGCCATAATACACTACTGAGAAGGAAATAGGACCAAGGACAGTCCCAAAATTTCTCATGAATGTCGTCTCAACGCAACGAAATTCTGGTTACCCCAGTCGGCCATAAAACTGCGATGAAGGACACAAAGTTTCCCTGCACCGGTGCCAGTAAAGTGCACATTTCTCTTTGAATTCCTGTACATAATATCAAAACTGTTTCACGATATTCTCCCACGCATTGCGTTTTTTTACATCATTCAAATAAACTCCGCACAGCGGGTTCCCATAGGACGGGGGTTTCTTCATATAAATACGTCAACCGCAAACATTCTTCGGCAGACCACTCCGTGATTTGCAGCGAACAATACGAGTCGGTACGAACTGGTGCGAAAACCCTTACTCACTGAGAGCAGGCGAACGTCTGACTTCCTTCGAGCATTCTCCAAGGAAACCCTCAGTTGTTCGATAGCGTTCGTCTCGTTCGCGCCCACTCGACGCATGCTCTCGGGCCAAGCGCGCACGAAGACATGCTCAAATGAACACCTTCCTTTACACAAGTGCACTCTGTTACTGTCCACCGACAGTGTTGAGAGCTACTCTATTTTACCATCCAGCGCTTTTTATTACGACTGAAGAGTAGTCCTTTCTGTATTGTTCTAAAAACAGCATCTGCCATGTGATACGTAACTTGTGAGTGAAATGTAATTTTTTTTTAAATACATTCGGTGTGTTGATGGCCACATTCAGACGGAAAAGCTCTACTGATGACTCTTCATTTATTAAGCGTGGAACTTGATAAAATATTTATTGAATGAGTATTCAGGAGCGATACGTCAAATAATATTTTAAGTTACTCGCCAAGAATTAATTAATTTTGAAAGTACACTGTTTTTATAAACATATTTGGATAAATATACTTCCAAATAACTATTTTAATTTTTAAAAATAAATTTTCGGTGAAGGTGTTGGCGTAAACAGGTATATAATCAACTCGGTGCTCAGTTACCTCTGAAAAGCCTGTTGAAAATGCAGTGGTTTGTAAAGAGTGCCAAACTAACAAATATTAACTTTTTTTAAAAAACTGTAAAATTTTCGATGACTGTAAAGATATGTTTAAAAAGAAAAAAGAAAATAATTATGTTTGGTTTGTATATGTTTTGCATTACTTTTTCAAATGAAACTTAGAGTGTGGTTTTTGCGTGGTCAGAAAAACAGGAACTGACCTGACCACCTGTATCAATAAGATTATTTAGAACTTAAATGAAAAATGCGATGATTTAACTTAAATATTTGTTTATGTTTAATTTTTTGCAAAAAAAACTCTAAATTAAAGTTTTAATAATTTTGGTATTTAAAAAATAATAACACGTGACCATGCCTGGGCATAAGACAGAATTATATATTTCTTTATTAACTAGCTGTAAGTTACTTATTACTATCATTCCTGTATGGAGGGGGAAAAAATTACTATTTTTACGTGTGACTACAAAAAAAAAGCAAATTGTTATTTTTTTTTTGTTAATTAAAGAGGATTTTAAACAATCAGAAAGAGTTACTATTTTTTTTATCTTCTTAAATGGCCTGAAGAATTAGATAGCACCGAGTCAATTAATATCTGCCATGTTCCAAGCATAAAAAAAGTAATACTCGTATTTAAAAGTTTTTCTTTCGAAATAAGAATCTGTAATTTCGAAGTTTTAATCCAGTGCCCAGCTCTCTTCCCGAGGCTTATTATTTGATTCATTTTCTCTTTTAATGTCTTTTAATGAGTGCGTGTGTAATCCCATTTTCTCCTCCAGATTTCATCTTATTCAGCAGTTCCGTGTATATCCCATTACGAAAAATTTATAATGTCCGAAAAAAATGTATTTCCCTTGTTAATATCTGACCTGTAAGGAATAAGACACATATCATTTTAATTATTTTCGATAGTACGTTAAAATATTTCAGTTATTATTTGATTATTAATTTACGTCAACAAGGAAGACTGTGGTTGGTCATAAATGTCGAATATTGTACGCTATATCGGCGGTGAGATTACTCTTTCCTTCGTGAATTCCTGAGTCTGATCCCGAGCCCAGACAGCAAGGTTATTTCCCAACCGTGGTTCGTAATGCGTGTAGTGTTGAAGACGCTGGCGCGGCGAACTAGTTTTCTCGGCGCAATTTCTTCCTCCCCAACGAATGAAAGATCTTATCTCTCAGATGTGTGGCTTCGCTCAGTCCCAGCCTCATTACCGCCATGATGACTTGTCTCAACCTGCAGTGGGATGCAGATTTTACGTTTCATTTCTTCCCTCGTTCATTATGTAGTGCCAGCGAACCGGGCTGGCTTCGCCCGGGTACAGTTGAGTTTTACAGTCATACACTAATAAATACATTGGGAAAAGACAATTCATTTATGTGAAAACAGATTTATAAAATTATACTCTGTTGGCCTAGATTTTTAAATGATTACGGCAAAACCCAAAAGAAAGGAAATATTTTTTACCCGATAGCCAAGAAGTAGGGTATTGTTTTTGGAGTGTTTCTGTGCAACTATCGCGTAGTTTTCACATTTCCACTTCCCAGCGTCGATGTATGAAAATCAAAACGTGAGTTTCATAAAGTTGTAGCTTTAGGAATAAGTGTACCTCGGTACTACTTTTTTTGCGCTTGGCTGAGGGATCTTAATCGATCATCGAATTTAAGCAACGTTCTCAGCGGCACACATTTGGATGGGTGGCCGTTTAGTGGCATAAAATCTGAGCATTTCCTGGCTTCGGAGGTCACGTTAAATATTCGGTACCAGTTATTATTTATTGGTAGCAGTCGTTAAGCTATTTCAGATGTCATTGGGCGGCCTGATAAACTCTTACACCAGAGGAAAAAAATATTTTGGTCACGTTCCCAGCCGTTGCAGAANAAAATATTTTGGTCACGTTCCCAGCCGTTGCAGAATTTTACGTTTTGTTGTTATTCCACAGGAACCGTACAATTTTCCGTGATAAAAAGTACCATATGTCCTATTCCAGGACCTAAAGTACCTACGTACCAAATTTCATCAAAATCCGTTCAGCCATTATGGAGCTGAGTGGTAACAAACATACACACACACACACACACAGACTTTCGCTTTTATAATATTAGTAGGATGCAAATACATAAATACGAGGGTAGGTCAAAAAGTAAGGTTCCGTATNCTTTTATAATATTAGTAGGATGCAAATACATAAATACGAGGGTAGGTCAAAAAGTAAGGTTCCGTATTTTTTTTTAAGTGAATAGGTAACAATAGGTAAAGATACGAAACACCTTTATTTTTTCAACATTACCGCTCAATATNTTTTTTTTTAAGTGAATAGGTAACAATAGGTAAAGATACGAAACACCTTTATTTTTTCAACATTACCGCTCAATATATTTAAACATTTTTCATAACGTAAAATGAGGTTTTCCGTTTCCTGAGGATAGAAAGTGACGTCCTGATCATGAAGCCATTTCGCCACTTCGTCTTTCACTTCGTCGTAGCTGGAAAATCGTCTGCCTCGTATGTGGTTCTCACAGGCGAGCGGAGTTGTCGCGCGATAATGCCAGGCACCACAACGGCCTTTCTGCACACCTGGCTCTGGCGGAGTTCCCCGCCCACAGTACAACCCGGTCTTGACACCCTTAGGACTTTCATCTGTTTGGCAAGATGATGAAACATGCACGGGTCAGACGATTCTCCAGTGGCAACGAAGTGAAAGACGAAGTTGTGATGTGGCTGGATGAGCAGGACGCCACTTTCTATCGTCAGGGAATGGAAAACCTACTTTTACGCCATCGAAAAAGCTTGAATAAATTTGGCGATTTGTCGAAAAATAAAGGAATAGGGCGAAAATAAAATGGTGCTTCGTACCCTGTCCTATTTTTATACGTTAACCTGCAAAATTACAAGGAGACTTCATTTTTGAATTTCTTTCGTTGTTAATATAGTTGGGAATATATTGATACATTCATTATAGTCTGGATTTCCTAGCAAAATGGTAACGCAACTCAGATTTTTACTCAAAATTATAACACTTCAGATCACAAATGTACTCATTTTTAACTTCAATAGTAGTGAGTGAGATTCTGTGCGATTATTACAGCGAATGTATCAAATTGCAAGTAATATCAAAGTTTGTTTTGATAGACTGTAAATCCGAGGAAATATCTTACGAAACTATTATATCTGCTATTTAATTGCTTATAATGTGTTAATCAGTAACATTTTTTTGCTGTGATTATATTCCAGATTTAGACATTTTTTCGAGAACTGAAGTTCCTTGAAATCGTATTTCAGAATTTTAGCAACGACCGCTAACTTGCGTTGTCACGATTGTTGGGCCGGTGACCTCTGACTCAAATCGTAATAAAACCTACCGAAAACTTAATTATAAGATGAATAAATGGCCAGTTCAGACACGGTCTTGGTAGTAAAGTCGCAATTGTGTCCTTTTCGTTTTTCGCTTACAGTCCAGTCTCTCCGACATCACAAAGTGTGGCGATGGTTTCATTCTGCTCCCGCAGTATTCAAGGTCATACGTGTGCGCGCGGCGCACGTGAGAACACCTTCTGCTGTTTTTATTTGCGTAGTTGGCATTTCCATTTCGTCCGCTGCTTCTTCCCGTGGGCCGTTTTCCAAAGGCCTCGCCGCTGAAATGCGCCATTTCTCTTCCCAGTTTACATCGAGTGACACGTTGCACAGTGCGGGTCCGCGAATAAGACACGGAAATCCGCAGCTGCTTTTAGCAGAGCGCTAACTGGAAATGCACACACTGTAAAGGTGCGAAATAACATTGCTTCTTATTCCAAACAATATTGACATTTCTGCGGAATGTATAGAAATAATACATTTCCGTAGTGACTACATGCAGACAGAGCTGCTGGTGCCTCAGTAATAAGACCATTATTTAAGCCGATCAATAGTTATCTGTACATGTGTATTTTACCAAGTTGCAAGTGCCGGTTACTGCAAATAATTGAGAAGTGTGCAGAATGTTGTAGGTTTCTGTGTCCTTAATATCTGTATGTACGAAGGAGTTTNTACTGCAAATAATTGAGAAGTGTGCAGAATGTTGTAGGTTTCTGTGTCCTTAATATCTGTATGTACGAAGGAGTTAATCACAGCAGTAAATACCATGATGATATAACCGCCTTTTTTAGCGCAGGCGACGAAACGCCAAGTCTACAGTGAGAGAGTCCATAGGTTAAAGCTATGGATATCCGTCATCTGGCATAATATTTAGTTATTCTTTAGTTTGTAAGTCAACACTCGAATCCTCCTTTTCCCGGTTAGCATTCCGGCATTTAATTAAACTGCAAANTACTGCAAATAATTGAGAAGTGTGCAGAATGTTGTAGGTTTCTGTGTCCTTAATATCTGTATGTACGAAGGAGTTTATCACAGCAGTAAATACCATGATGATATAACCGCCTTTTTTAGCGCAGGCGACGAAACGCCAAGTCTACAGTGAGAGAGTCCATAGGTTAAAGCTATGGATATCCGTCATCTGGCATAATATTTAGGTATTCTTTAGTTTGTAAGTCAACACTCGAATCCTCCTTTTCCCGGTTAGCATTCCGGCATTTAATTAAACTGCAAAATGCAAAGACTCCAATAACATATTTCCAAGTTTCATTTAATAACGTTTACCGACAGTTACCTGGGCAAAATTTCCATTGTATCATTATTAGGTACGAAGTTTTTGGCGTTGCACAGAAGAGAAACACCACCAATTTGACGTAAAACCAAAGCCACTGAACATGACAGACAGCAGCTTTCAAATAGAGGTCTAATTCTTGAATCGTAATTTCGTATCACGGGATACTAGTGGGGAACATACGAGGAGCTAGGACTACTGCAAGAGAACCACTTGCGGAATCTGACATCCAAATATACCAGGCTGGTAACATTGCTTTTGATTAAGTTGTGTAACTTGTTAAGGGACCAAAACGTTCGAAGCCGGGCGGCCTGGAAAGGACACAAGTTCCCGGTAGAACCGGCGCTGGCCTCACCAAACCTCACCTCCTGGTGGCCGATACCTATTAAAAGGTTACACCAGAAGCACTCCTTTCTACTGTGCGTTAATCTCGCAGGGTAACACCGGGAACTTGAGTTTTTGAAATCCGCTATGCTGGCCGAACAGAATCTAATTGGAAAACCTAGTGATTTTAATCATGCATGCCTAACGCATCCTGAGCGAGTCCTTCTTTTACGAGAAATTAAGCATGGTGGCACACCTTTAGCACAAACACGGCCTGGAAAGGACACAGTCAGAAAGATACAACGGAAACCTAAAAAAGCATTTAACGGAAATGCACGAGTAGAGAATTTATTTCATCATATAGTTTCTTGAAAGCCAGTGTTTTATAAATATGTAAGACGAAATTGTGAAAATACGTTCACACTTATGAGTGATAATGTAATTATTACCTAGATTTAATATATTTGCACGTTTTAAATGAGAACGAGAGTAATTGTAGCTATTAATACGACCGATTCAAATATTGAAATAACGCATCGTAACAAAGAATGAGTACAGCATATTCTTGTATAATAAAATTTATCTTTAATGCACATCTGCTTCTAGAATTAACCTTTTTTTAAGTAGGAGACAACATGTTAGCTGTAGAAAACGTGTAACGTATCTTTTTGAACTCGTAACTTTGGACGTACAGTATAAATCGACGCTTCTTCACATCTAAACATAATAATTCAAATCTAAAACATTGCTGGTGCGTTTTTTCTTAAAATTTTAAGGGACTCACCTACCCAGCGCTTGAACTCCGTTGCAGAGTTTTTTGAAATGCACATTTTCCCATGAAACTATTATTACACGTGCGTCCAATGTGCTGATCTACGAGGTTTGCTGAGTGTTTTCAAGACATCACGCACCTTATCAATACCATTTCAGATCATTCCCACATTACTAAAAACGGCTTCTTCGAAAAGGTTGCATGTCAAACTGTACGCGTCAGATACTTACAAAAATACTCAAGGCCAATTCACTGAACCTTACTTCAGAATGCCCACCATTTAATTACAGGGATGCGAGGCTCTGCACGTGGCAGTCTCTTTGCTATCGCTCTAGGGCTTCTCAGCCTCAAGCGCGCAAACAGTTCCAGCTAGGCGGACCCTGTAAGCTGTTCGTACATATATATTTCACCCTAAAGTAAATTGTTTCTCCGGTACTTGACAATTAATGTTACAGTTAGTCGATTTGAATACTAAATTACCATATGTGTCGTAAGTTTGAAAAAAATTACTTCCGCATATTATTTATTTAAAACATATCTTCTGCACTTTTCAATTTGGCATCAGGGCAAGCCGAGAGGGGGGGGTGAGGGGTCGTGTTTAACGGCTGACATGAAAAACACATTTCTCAGAACCGAAACGAAAGAGAGTTGTTCGGAGCTCTCTATAATTGAGAGACTCCTTGTATTTAGTCTTTCCTTGAAGTNAGAACCGAAACGAAAGAGAGTTGTTCGGAGGTCTCTATAATTGAGAGACTCCTTGTATTTAGTCTTTCCTTGAAGTCACATTGATAGGGCGCTGCTGATTTTAGCGGTACTTATACTTTCGGGGAAGCGCTGTTAGTGGTTCTTTCACTATTAAATATATGATTTACGGATTGGTTTCCTTTAAATTGTTAAAAATGTTTTCATGAAAACTGTCCGCAAGTAATTCCCTGTAGGACGTCGAAAGGTAAGAGGCGATGTAATGAGCACAGTGATTATGGGGCGGAGAAATCAACGCCTCCCTTCCCACAGTGGTTCTCGACGACAGTGTCCCTATGTCCGGCCACGATGTTGTGACCGGGTCACGTCTTTTTCCGCATCACGCACAACTGGAGTGAAGAGTTTATAGATATGGGTGGCTCATAACAGCGAGGTGAAAAGAAGCAGCTCCAGAATACAAGGGGTGGGGGTGAGATCCCCGAGAAAACCGCCGAACCTGCAGCATCGTCCGGCACGATTCCCAAATGCTCAAAATGTTGAAGTGACCCCGCCGGGAATCGAACCCGGTTCGCCTNCCCCGAGAAAACCGCCGAACCTGCAGCATCGTCCGGCACGATTCCCACATGCTCAAAATGTTGGAGTGACCCCGCCGGGAATCGAACCCGGTTCGCCTGGCTGGGAGGTGAGTAGTCTAATCACTGCGCCACCGCGGCGCCGACAAAGTGACCGATTTCCGTATCGTGCGCATGCGCCCAACATTGACCTATACCACACCAATACAACTGTCAAATGTCTTATGGTCAACACCCCCCCCC
>NQII01007507.1:27058-38047 GCA_002778355.1 Clitarchus hookeri
CGAGAATTTAATTTAATTGCATTGAGTATACAATTATATCAAAGCACTTGTTCACATGAACGGTGTTCCAATCTCGAATCCCAACCATGTCGTTTATATAATCTATATGCGGTATCTTCACAATTTTTAAAATCAAATCTTTGAAAAACCCTTCCCATATATATCGGGTTTGGTCGTTTCCTAAGTATGTTATGTATCAAGAGCGTTTTTTATTTGTTTTAACACAAAATGGCTTATTTTTGATTAAACTGAATTTTTGATATTTTATTTTAAAATTACAGATTTGTAAACAGAGAGAAAATATGTGTGTTGGTATTGCCAAGTAAGAAATAGTAGTTCTCACGCGAATGAACCACAATAGTCGTACTGGCAAAACAAAAGCGGCCCAATGTTGGGACACGCAGAGTGGTTCTGTGCAGCCNGAATGAACCACAATAGTCGTACTGGCAAAACAAAAGCGGCCCAATGTTGGGACACGCAGAGTGGTTCTGTGCAGCCAGCGTGATCACTCTTACCTCTTATCCGCCCTGCGGGTTCCGGGACGCCAGTCGCCTATTTGCCGTTGCTAATTTACAGCGGGGAAGGCAGGGCGTCCTTTTTTTTACAACTGCCGTCGGGTGTCGACGACACCTCTAGGCGTCGTACGTTTCCCTGTGATGCGGTGGAGGGGAGGGCAACTTGCCGCGGGCTGTCTGCGGAAGCACGACCCTGCGGGGCGCATCCTGCTGCCAGTCAACCAACCGCGCCGCGCTTGTCACACACAACCTTGGTTTCCCACTCGCTGGGGAGTCGAGACTGGCAAACACGTGGAGTGGTTACATAACCCCCTCCCCCATCAACTCTTCCGCCCTCCACGGTAAGAGAAATAGTCCCGTATAGGCTGTTCACGGTAAGGCCCTGGGGGGGCCGGGTTGGAGCTGGGCTGGTGGTCGGGCAACCAACATGTAATGGGTAGAGACGTGAAAAATTTGCTGTATCATTTCGGGACAAGCTAGAATTCAAAACCTCGTACGTTTGTATTGCTAATTCTATTGGCCCACCCGTTAGTTTACACCTCCTGTGGACAACTCTGAGCCAATAACAAACACACAATAAAATGCAGACCGAATCACCGTCATCCGCTAATACAACAAGCAACCAATTAACAGTGATATTTGCATTATTTTAAATACGACAATGGAGTATAGCCTACAGATCATTGAACTCGCAAATTTTTCAGGTCTCTAGTAATGGGTGAAGGCGGTGGTGTAAGTGCCTGGTTGGGTAGTCGTGACTACGGGAACGACTGTCCTAGTTCGGCCATCCCCCTGGTGGAGGCCTACGTAGCGGTCACCGGCCTTTAACTGGGTGTAAGGGCAGATAGGCGTGAAGTGGTGTAACCTTCCTACTGGACCTCCAGACTTGCCCACTGCTAGGTCCGGTGGAGGGATCTTAACGCCGGCTGACGAGCTCCAGTGGGGCCTTCTCAACCTCAGGGAAGGGTTTGCCCCTGTGCTGCCGCGTGGGTCAAGACACGGTCCCTGAAATGGGGCAGCAATGCGAATNGCAACCAATTAACAGTGATATTTGCATTATTTTAAATACGACAATGGAGTATAGCCTACAGATCATTGAACTCGCGAATTTTTCAGGTCTCTAGTAATGGGTGAAGGCGGTGGTGTAAGTGCCTGGTTGGGTAGTCGTGACTACGGGAACGACTGTTCTAGTTCGGCCATCCCCCTGGTGGAGGCCTACGTAGCGGTCACCGGCCTTTAACTGGGTGTAAGGGCAGATAGGCGTGAAGTGGTGTAACCTTCCTACTGGACCTCCAGACTTGCCCACTGCTAGGTCCGGTGGAGGGATCTTAACCCCGGCTGACGAGCTCCGGTGGGGCCTTCTCGANGAAGTGGTGTAACCTTCCTACTGGACCTCCAGACTTGCCCACTGCTAGGTCCGGTGGAGGGATCTTAACGCCGGCTGACGAGCTCCAGTGGGGCCTTCTCAACCTCAGGGAAGGGTTTGCCCCTGTGCTGCCGCGTGGGTCAAGACACGGTCCCTGAAATGGGGCAGCAATGCGAATATATAGCCTAGCGCTGCTCAAGTCCATCTCCACTTCCTCGAAAGGTCAGGGCTGGAAACATCGCGGCTGACGGAGTGAGGACGACAATGGGCTAATGGCAGTCCCGCCAGTGGACCAGCGATCTGCTACGGCGAGGTCATGTGCAACTTTTCAGAGGCTGCATATGTTCTTCACCTGCGGTGATGACCCGCGAGCCAAGTGCGCAACCCCAACTGAGGCCTTCAGGGTAGATCTCGAGGTGGCGGAGCTCCGCAGAAGGAACTGTTTAGCGTCCTGGAGGATTTGGGCTGCTTTAGGTGAAAACTCAATGTCCACGGTATAGTCTCGGGGACCCAGGGGATCGGTGTGAAGCCCTGGCCTTGGGCCGTGCCGATCGCGGGTCGGACTCTGGGTGGCATTTGTTGAACCTCTGGGAGGAGGTCTGGGAGACTGTTATATGCCTGGAGGGCTGCAGAGGCGGCGCGTGTGGCCTCAGTAGCAGGGGAGAAAAAGGACATTCCCAACCACCGGACCTCAATGACACACAGTGCTGGGTTTGGTGATGGGCTCTTGTCCTTCGAGTAACCTTTGGGTAATAAAAGTGGCGTGTCGCCTGACCCAGTTTCGAAGTGTTGTTGCTCGCTAATGAAGGGATGACGGTCTGGTCCTCCTAGTAAGAGGACTCGTTCACGAAGCGCGTTCGTAGATGTTGGATAGTCCTCGGCCCCATCAAGGTGGCTCGTGCAGATTCAACTCTGTACTATAATGTTGATAGGTGGGGTGGTATCCATGCCCGCCCCCCGCGATTGGAAGGAGCGTAATCTCCTTCTATTATATTGCATTCAACTGCAGCCCATTAAAGCACGGTAGAGCCATATTATAGTCTGACTCCAGACTTTGATGGGATCTTGCCGGTGTGCACAGCATGGATTACTCTAACGACTGAAGTGGCTTAAATGCCTGATGTGGCTTTGTGGCTGAATAGAAACAAGTGCTGGGTGCTATGCACACCGTATGTTGCTCTGGAATTTACTCCTGTTTTACCTTTAAGGCACGGGCACATGAGACCCGACTGTCCACACACTGTGAAAAACAGTACAGATAATAGTGTTCATGGTAAACTAAGCACTTTTGAAAGCCCTGCACATGATCTACTTGTACAATCTATTCGCAGTTTCTTGACATTTTTCGAATTAAACCTTTGAAAAACCACTCCATATTTGACGTGTTTGGTTGTTTCCTAAATATTACATGCATCTCAAGCGTGTTATACTTCTGTTAACCCATTGAGGACCATTGTACACAGTTGTTTACATAAAGCACGTGTAGGTACGNTTATATTGCATTCAACTGCAGCCCATTAAAGCACGGTAGAGCCATATTATAGTCTGACTCCAGACTTTGATGGGATCTTGCCGGTGTGCACAGCATGGATTACTCTAACGACTGAAGTGGCTTAAATGCCTGATGTGGCTTTGTGGCTGAATAGAAACAAGTGCTGGGTGCTATGCACACCGTATGTTGCTCTGGAATTTACTCCTGTTTTACCTTTAAGGCACGGGCACAGGAGACCCGACTGTCCACACACTGTGAAAAACAGTACAGATAATAGTGTTCATGGTAAACTAAGCACTTTTGAAAGCCTTGCACATGATCTACTTGTACAATCTATTCGCAGTTTCTTGACATTTTTCGAATTAAACCTTTGAAAAACTACTCCATATTTGACGTGTTTGGTTGTTTCCTAAATATTACATGCATCTCAAGCGTGTTATACTTCTGTTAACCCATTGAGGACCATTGTACACAGTTGTTTACATAAAGCACGTGAAGGTAAGTTTTGGTCTGTACTACACACAGCGAAACTCAATGACCAATGATCTTACCTGTGGGTAAATCATTTGCAAACTGTANGTTTTGGTCTGTACTACACACAGCGAAACTCAATGACCAATGATCTTACCTGTGGGTAAATCATTTGCAAACTGTATTACTGATCTATGTTATATTAAGTTCATAGTACTGTAGCCGAACATAGACAACAGCTCATTGGTTGTGACAACGAAACAAGGGTTGTGTTGACTTAAGTACAGCACGCATCATATTTTTTTTTCCTTTGCAACACCTGAACCCGTAAATTAAAGTGGGTCTGAAAGGGTTAACATAAGAGTTTTTCATTTTTCGTTAAACTTAACTTTTAGTTACATTTCGCCTACAAATGACAATACTTCATTTATAAATCAATATGAATAAAACTAGAGAGAAAATAGTTGTGTTGGTAACGCCTAATAAGAAATAGTTCCTATGCAAAATACAATTTAACTGAGTGCGTAAGAATGCGGTGCGTGGTTTGTTTGGTGTAATTAACTAGATTTAGTTAAACTTTATTTTCTTGAGGCAGAGGGATAGCCTAAAAGTAGAACTTTAACATGTCTTCAGAAGATATGGAAGTAACAGTGAATGGACCTGCAGTGAAGTGTGGTGAACTGTGGCAAGGTAAGCTGTGTTTTGCTCTGTGCTATACCTAATCATTTGCTTGTTTACACATCGGCCACTTAAACGTAATAGTGCCGTTGACGTCACAGTACGTGTTTAATGGGTGCCTCGCCGCTCTCTCGTGAGTGGCCGCAGTGCATTTGGGTTCTCGCGACTTCACTATGGTTACTGGTTCCTGTTGCGTGCGCCGAGCGTGTACAGCACTGGGCAAGCGTCAGTTTACCTTACAACACTTCACCACACTCCACTGGCTCGTATATTATTCCACCATAGCTACATATGTAAGATTAACATTGCCGAAAATCTGGCCGCTTAAATTCATTAAAAAAACTGAAAGTAAAAAACAAATATTTTTCTATTCATAACTATTTACTTGTTACTTTTAACTCAATGTTATAACATTGAACTACTTTCCCTCTGTTGTTACCAAGTTTACTTAGTGCATACCAGTGAGTGTGCCCATTAAATATACGCAGTTAGGGACAGCAACATTGTTCAAATGTTTATTTCAAAAGTGAACGTGTTATAATATGTTCTGTTGTTTATAATCAGATCACGAACGTTATAAAGCATGTCGATTATGACGTCAAGTATGCATAGTCTATTCGGGGTTCCTTCACACGTTTTGAATCAAACCTTTGGAAGATCACCCAACGTGTTTGGTTGTTTCCTANTAGTCTATTCGTGGTTCCTTCACACGTTTTGAATCAAACCTTTGGAAGATCACCCAACGTGTTTGGTTGTTTCCTTGTTGTATTGCAATCGTTTTATAATTCTGTTAACACGAAAGTTATATTTTTGGGTTAAATTGTAATTGTATTTAAATTGTATCATTACATTATAATATTTCATTTATAATTAATATGAATAATAACAATGCAAATATACATGTGTAGGTAATGCCTAGTAAGAAATAGTTTTNTATAATTAATATGAATAACAACAATGCAAATATACATGTGTAGGTAATGCCTAGTAAGAAATAGTTCTTATGCAAAATATTAGTCACTAAGTGCGCATGAATGCGGTTCGCTGTCCCTTTGGTGTTTGGACGAGGCGGAAGAATATCCTGGAAATTGAACTATAGCAGGGCTACAGAAAAGTTGGAAGCAACGTAAGTGGACTGCATTCGTCTACACAGCACTGCCATGCCTTGCTCGCAGCAGAAGGCTTTCTGTGATGGAAGAGGGGAAATAGCAATATGTTTTAATCGTAGTATTATGAACGTAAAATAGGAAGAAAATAATAAGAAAGTAACTAAAGTAGAAATGAAAATGGCATTGCGGATTATCTGGAAGGGAAATTCCTTAAACGATAAAGCAGAAGTAATGGGGAAAAAAATATAGTTATCAGAATCAACAACAGGTTTCATGAAACTAGAATGTATCACAACGAAGCAAGAAGTAGTCGTCCATCTAACNTAGTCTATTCGGGGTTCCTTCACACGTTTTGAATCAAACCTTTGGAAGATCACCCAACGTGTTTGGTTGTTTCCTAAATATATGTTGTATTGCAATCGTTTTATAATTCTGTTAACACGAAAGTTATGTTTTTGGGTTAAATTGTAATTGTATTTAAATTGTATCACTACATTATAATATTTCATTTATAATTAATATGAATAACAACAATGCAAATATACATGTGTAGGTAATGCCTAGTAAGAAATAGTTCTTATGCAAAATATTAGTCACTAAGTGCGCATGAATGCGGTTCGCTGTCCCTTTGGTGTTTGGACGAGGCGGAAGAATATCCTGGAAATTGAACTATAGCAGGGCTACAGAAAAGTTGGAAGCAACGTAAGTGGACTGCATTCGTCTACACAGCACTGCCATGCCTTGCTCGCAGCAGAAGGCTTTCTGTGATGAAGAGGGGAAATAGCAATATGTTTTAATCGTAGTATTATGAACGTAAAATAGGAAGAAAATAATAAGAAAGTAACTAAAGTAGAAATGAAAATGGCATTGCGGATTATCTGGAAGGGAATTTCCTTAAACGATAAAGCAGAAGTAATGGGGAAAAAAATATAGTTATCAGAATCAACAACAGGTTTCATGAAACTAGAATGTATCACAACGAAGCAAGAAGTAGTCGTCCATCTAACCTAATGCACAGAATGAAACGTAACATAGTCAGGAAAATTAAAGAACACCGTAAATTGAGTGCTTAAAATATTACGGCCAATGTTGAACTGGATTAGAAAAGTTTGCCACTGCACAAACAATACGAAATGCGTTTCGTGATGCCACATGAATAAAATGGCATCACANCACAACGAAGCAAGAAGTAGTCGTCCATCTAACCTAATGCACAGAATGAAACGTAACATAGTCAGGAAAATTAAAGAACACCGTAAATTGAGTGCTTAAAATATTACGGCCAATGTTGAACTGGATTAGAAAAGTTTGCCACTGCACAAACAATACGAAATGCGTTTCGTGATGCCACGTGAATAAAATGGCATCACAGCCACAATGAAACCCTAGCCAGACGAACAGAAGAGACCGACTTGCCTATGCAAGCGGGTATAAAAAAACAACAATAATGAATACTGGNCAGCCGCAATGAAACCCTAGCCAGACGAACAGAAGAGACCGACTTGCCTATGCAAGCGGGTATAAAAAAACAACAAGAATGAATACTCGTGGATGACCGTATTTACCGATGAAAGAAATTTACAACATTTCAAGTCGGATGGGTGAATAATACTCTCTTTGGCTAAAAGATTAATTTCTATGAACGAATCGTACGAGTTCAGTGAAGGTTGACACGCAATACCGTCATGGACCGACATGTTTCCCATTTGCGGTTAATGCGGTGTGCTTGCGCGGATGTGCCACAAGGAGGCATGCATGTCACT
The DNA here is from genome assembly GCA_002778355.1 of Clitarchus hookeri. Taxonomy (NCBI): domain Eukaryota; kingdom Metazoa; phylum Arthropoda; class Insecta; order Phasmatodea; family Phasmatidae; genus Clitarchus; species Clitarchus hookeri. Next base: position 34,453 of record NQII01007507.1, read on the forward strand.
CCATCATTCATTGCTGCAAAACACCCAATAAGGCGTTCATACCAGTGTGAGCCCTAGAGCCAAGTTCAGAGAACAAGCAGCATCCCCTGACGGCGCATTCAACTAGCATTTGTTCATCTGAATGAGTTTGACAGAGGTCGCATCTTTCGCCTCCGAGAGGCAGGTTGGACGTTTCTGCGTATTGCTCGCCACTTGAACCGTTCTGTTTACATTGTGAGTGGGTGTTGGACTCAGTACAAAAAAAAGGGGGGGGGGGTTCACACATCAGTCGAGAAGGCTCGGATCATCCATGGCGGACCACTAGCAGGGAGCATAGTTCCATCGTGCGACAGGCTGCAAGCACCCCACAGGCGTCGCTGCGCATCATCCAGGGAGATGTGACGGCTGCTGGGGATACGCCTGTGTCCACCAGTACCACATCCAGGCGACTAGCAGAGCGAGATCTGTCGTCGCAGCATCCCTTACGACTTCTGACATTACGAACTGAGAATCGCCGAAAATGTGATTTCAACTGGAGACCGGCAGAACGGCAGCTTGCAGATTGGCGACGAGTGGCGTTCAGCGACGAAACACGGTTCTGTCTGGGTACAGACGACCGCCGAATTCAAGTATGGAGATGTCCTGGTCAGCGCTGTGATCCACGCTTCATTGTAGAGTGGCACACCGACTCTAGGAGAGGTGTTATGGTGTGGGGTGCCATTTACTACTATGGTCGTGATTAAAGTAACCCTGAAGGCACGGCGATATCATCAGTAATATATGATAGTATGTGTGCTTCCCTTCCTGGTGCAGCTTGACAACCCCAACTTCTAGCATGGCAATGCCCGGCCTAGCATAGCACGGGCATCTCTGGGCCTGCCTTCGTGATGTCAACATGCTTTATTGGCCAGCAAGGTCTCCAGACCTCTCGCACATCAAGAACGTTCGGGATCAGATTGGACGGCAACCTCAACCAGCGGCAACTACTGAGGATGTTGATGGTCAGTTGCTCCAGCTGTGGCAGGATCTTCCTCAGGAGAACATTCGACATCTGTATGCTTCTTCCATTACTCGGTCGTATCGCCGCTTGTTTCCATGCTACGGGTGGTCTGGTCCAACACCATACTAAGTGCAACCTGCAAGTGTTGGCCCGCTGCAATACATGATTGGTATGGTACAATATTTTGATGTTTTCTGTATACATACTACCATGTCCCGTGTCTGTACCCATTCACGTGCCCCTGCGATGGCAATTTCAGTATGATCAATTTTTTTTTTTTAATGAATTAAACTATATTTTGGTGGAAAACAAACAATGAACTAGACACAAAAAGTTTCACAGTTACAATGAAACATGCTTGACGTTCCGTACTTGTTTTGAAAGAGTATAAGTGATAATAATTAGGCGAGTTGTGTTTCATCAATGGCAATGGTACCAAACACCACAAACTTAATATTAACGGTTAGAAGTCTCACCTTCCCATGGCTATCATTTAATAGGGTTTCACTAGGGATTACTTCTTCATTCAATATAAAGATCCTAAACATACAACTCTAAACACAAAACCGTGATTGCTCTACAACACGTCACACTGGATTGCAACACTTCCGCAGTCACCGGATGTCATTTCAATTGAGAATGTGTAGCATATTCCAAAAGAAATATTTAAAAAATTATTACAACTGAAACAAAAATGTTCGGAATCGGCTAGTTCTTTTGAGTAATAAAAAACGTTTTCTTCCTTTGTGATATCACGTCTACATTTAATTTTGGCCCTTCTTTTCGGTTCGTACCATTGTTCAGCTGTCATGCAATGTTATTTCGTATTTGTACAGCTATACTGTATTCCTGTGTTTAACCTTTCTTTGCTCCATTGTATTCGGCAGCATGCAGTTTTGCTTTTAAGCAAAATTTTCTGGCGGTAAATATATCGTACTATATATTTCTGGGATATCCGAAAGCAATATTAAAATCTGCATTGAAAATACTCCTGTAGGTTTCATGTGATACTTTTACATCAGTATTCTTCTCTAGGAACATGTTTTAGACCTTTGATATGCCTAACTCTTTAGGTAAATACTTCTTCTTGCTGTCTTTCTGATTATTATTACACTTCTTTTCCCTCAAGCTGTTAATGTGATCATGGATTTTTTTCTCCGGTTTCATCTGAATTACATGAATGATGTTCTTGTGTTTACCACGTTTTTCTCCTGACGCATCACCTGAACTCTTCAGTTATTGATAAATATAACCAACTTTACCTCTCCCTATCGCTTTCATATTGACATGAAAGGTTATCGGCGAATACTGACGTCAGTTGATTTTATATCTTCTATGTATCGTACACGGTAGGTAAAGGTCGCGTACCTGAGATTTGCTACATCTGTCTAAGACGCCGTTTTTAATCTCGTCATTAGATGGTATAATGTTCATACGTTTAACAATCTCTTTCATTTTATTATCATCTACTATCTTAAGACTCTATTTCATACATTGACAATCTAGGCCTATTTCATGTCTCTTAAGTTTCATTTTCTTCCTAACAACTCGTAAACGGCCATATTTGCGTTTATTTTTTAAGTAGATATAATATTCCTGCCTTATTCTTCACATGAACCCCGTTGCGTCTGTTGGCGAGACCACAATCAGGCACAAAGATAAATAATAGGCAATTGCAATTCACTAGAACATAAATTATAACTTTTATAATGCACTCAAGTTCTGGCATCCACACAACTTCAACAAGCAACGAACATGAAATGGAAATCTTGCAGTTCTACCACGACTACGAAAATTACTTCTCATTGACTTGGAATGTTTTTCCCTGTTTATATGAGTTTGCATCATCTCCCTCTGTAAGTTGTTTATTTAACTGCTCATAGCTTGTGACTTAACCGGTTATTCCTCTGTCTCGTAAGAGTACCATAAAGATCCCATTTAAAGTCAGCAGTTCGCAGTTGCAACAGAAAAATTGCTTATTTTTTACCTACCAGTTTAGGATAGTCAATAAATTAATATCTTAACCAAGGAACTTATTCACTTTGTGTTTGTACATATGCGTTTTGTCTTTGGATACGATGTACGTTTTTATTAGGCCCTAGGTATTGTTTTTTTCATTGAACGAGAACTGAAAATGTAAGGTTCGTAATATAGAAACACAAAAACTACAGTACGTTTGACTGTTATAGATAAAATAACATTTATTTCAAGTAGTAAATTGTATACGAAATAATTTTGCTTATTCTTGTCTGCTTTTGAAGAGCGAGCCGTTAAAGCTGTTCGTTTTCTTCTTCTCTGCTGACTATATTTACAATCGAGTATTTACCATTCAGTCAGTATTATAAATAAACATTCAGTAAACTTGTTTAGAAAAATACTCAGCAATTGTGCGAATACCGAGAGCGAAACTGAGGAAACGACCGCAAATAAACATTCTGCCCTCTATCGTAGACAGGAAAACAATCTTCAAAGGAACGCGAACGCAGCGGACCGGATATTTTCGCTATTCTTCTTTCGTCGTCGTTTGCACAGAGTGCACGCGGCTTAAGGGACTGGCCCTCCTTTCCCGGGGATATCAGTTTCCCGGCAAAGTGGGCACGTCTCACCCCCCCCCCC
>NQII01007507.1:38061-67613 GCA_002778355.1 Clitarchus hookeri
GTCTGCCCGGGGGGAGCGGAGGTCGTCTTCTGCGAGTGTAAGTGAGAACCTTGTGCAGTATGGCGTTTGGTTCCGTGGACATGCTAGCCTTTTGGAAATAAGTGATGAAAGCTGTACATCGTAGCGTGGATTAACCAAATATTCAGCTTAAAATAAAAGAAATGGTCCTGCAAACCTTTTTGTCAGATAGGGACACATGACTAAAGAAAATTTCCTCTGTTGATTGTACAAATAAATCAGTTCGTTATCAACAACTCCTTAAATCCTGGCAGCCCAAATGCCATATACAAGATCACTGAATACTGTGCTTGACAGTAAAAGGGCAATTGAATGAAATTCACACACTTGCAAACAAAAATTGATTACCATGGACTAATCGGGCGAGTACAGCGAACGTTGCCAAACAGTATCGTCATAGCCCGACATTAGTCCCTATTGCGTTTAATGCAGTTTACTTGTGCCGATATCGCGCTAGAGGCATGCATGTCGCTCCATAATTCATAGTTACAGGGCACTGAATATGACCTTGGTAGCAGTGTGAGCCAGAGAGCCCAGTTCAATGAACACGCAGCATGTCCCGACTGCGCATTCGACAAGCCTTTGCCCAGCTGGATGAGTTTGAGAGAGGCCTCAACTTCGGCCTCCAAGAGGCAGGTTGGACGGTTCGGTATGTTTCTCGCAACTTAAACCGTTCTGACTACACTGTGAGACTGTGTTGGACGCAGTGGGAACAGAAGGGTTTACACACCCATCGAGAAAGCTCGGGCTTGGTTTGACCAGGGCGGACCACCAGCGGAGAGGATTGTTTCATCGTGCGACAGACTATCAACACTCCACGGGCGTCGCTGCGCACCATCCAGGGCCATATCCTGGCAGCTGGGGATACGCGTACTATATCCAGGCGGTAACTGTCGTCGTGGCGTCCATTCCAATGTCTAACATTACGACCTGAGCGTCGCCGAGTCCCCGAGACCTTCTGCCAGTGTAAGGCAGCATGGCAGCTAGAGGATTGGCCACTCATAGTGTTCAGCAACGAATCACTGTTCTACCTAGATATAGACGACCGCCGAATTCGAGTCTGGATGGCGGGGTCACACCCCGATTTTCGCATGTGGTAATCGTGCCGGACGATGTCTCTGTTAGGCGGGTTTTCTCGGGGATCTCTCGAACCCCCCCCCCCTTTTGCCCACCGGCACTGCTCCATACTCACCTCGCTTCACCCTCATCGTTTCTCAAGACCTCGATGTTAAGAGACACCCAAATATTTTCATTCTCTTCACCACTCGAGTCTGGAGACGTCCTGACCAGAGCCGTGATCAACGCTTCGTTGCAGAGTGGCACACCACCCCAATGAGAGGTGACATGGTGTGTGGGGAAATTTCATACTACTCCCGCACCCCACTAGTGGTGATTGAAGGAACCCTGATGGTGCGTCGATATGTCCAGTAATTTATGCGGCCATGTGCGCTTCCCCTCCTGGGGTTACTTGACAACCCCATATTCCAGCAGAATAATTCCAAGCCTCACGCAACATGGGTATCTCTGGCCTTCCTTCGTAGTGTCAAAATGCTTCTTTGGCCGGCAAGGTCCCCAGACCTCTCACCCATGGTGAACGTTTGGGGCAATATTGGACAGCAACTTCGACCAGTGGCAAGTACGACGGATTTGGAGGGTCCTTCGCCCCAGCTGAGGCAGAAGATCCGACGTACGTATGTCTCCATGCCCGACCATATTGACCCCTGTCTCCGTGCTACGGGTGGTCCAGCACCATATTAATTGCACCCTTGAAGTAATGCTCCCCTGTAATAGCCTATATGCTGGTTATGGTACAATATTTTGATGACCCCTGTATACATACTGCCATGTATTGTAGCTGCACTCACTTACGCACGCCTGCGATGCCAAACTCAGGGTGATATTTTTTTGGGAAATTAATGTATGTAAGACAAATTACAATAAACAGGGACGTGTCTACCAAGGCACGTCTCCTAACGGCCAGAGAGGATAACAAATAAAATATCCCTAATGTGAAATAAGTCATCAGACAGCAAAATGTCATCGCTACCAGTTTGTGTGTTCACTTAAATAGGTTATAAAAGTGTTTTGACTAATAGGCTTAAAATGTGGTAGTAAATTCAACTTGACGCTCAATAATATAGTTTATCTGGCAGATGAGAAACAACTCGCTGTAGCCTCGGGGTAGGCTTGCAATTGGACCAGAAAATAACCCCAGTTTCTGTCCGAAAAAAAAAGTTTTTTTTTTTTTCTAATTATTTGCTCCAGATTTAGCCTCGAGGAAGGATTCTTGTGATTCGCTGTCAGAAAGTCTTATAATGGCAACATAGTAAATATCAACCGCGGTTAACCATTTTTTATAACATGACTGTTTACTGTCGAACTGCTGTATTATACAAAAATTCCGTGGAGGTAAAAGTATTCGACAAAAAAAAAACATAAATTTATACTTACTGAATTAGAAATATTTCAATAAGCTCTACCCCTCATTGCTGCCAAGTGAAGTTCGCGCATGTGTTATTTTTGGCAAAGCAAAATAATAATGAAAAATGTCAGGTTTCTTTACATTTTAACTTCTCAAATAAAGTACTGGCAGTTGCAGTGCATTTGATTATGCTTTTTTTAATCGAAAGTGACTTTACTGAAATTAGCACTTGCAAATTTTCAAAAGAAAGTACTATTTAAATCTCCAATATATTATGGATTCGACATAGAGATAAAAAAAAATCAATGTAAGCGATAGTATGTAGTAAATTTCATTTTTATTTACCTAAGTCTTGCACACATATACTACTCGAAAAATTAGGTTTAGAGTTTTATTCACCTTGTCGAAATAGTAACACAAATTTTATTATTTTAGTCTCCATACAATGTGAAATAAACTTTTTAATTGAACAATGGTTTGCGGGTACGTTCACGATAAAGGAAATCTCTGGAGGCACATCTAGTTATTTACAGGTCAGCGCTTGGACAAGTCTTCCAAGTATTATAAAATACACTCAAGTTCGAAATTTTCGTAAAATAACAAAATAATTACGGATAACTACTGCTAATATACAAAACATTGTACGTAATGACGAATACCAGGTCTGTTCAACGAGCCTATAAATTTAGGAGAGACTCCGTGATAATGATTGTTGCTTTGGTTGTAGGCAACGGACCAACCGGATACAACACAATGTCGTCTTCACCAGCGAAAACAGAGAATAATAGAAGTAGTATGCTCATGGGGCTATTGACACAGGCATCTGGCATTAGGAGTCAGGACTCGTCCGCCTGTGACGTCATCGCAGGCGGACGAATCCTGAATCCTAATGCCATACGCCTGGGTAAAGAGCCCCGTAAGCACACCACTGATAGACTAGTTCCTGTGGCAATATATAGTGTTTAGGTTCAAAAAAATAAGGCTATGAAATAAATGTATTTGAATCTAACAGGCGCCATGTTTAAGAATCAGTAACACGTCAAATACTTAAACAATTAATTCAAAAATAATAATTTGTGACTTCAATGTAAATTTCAATTATTCAGTATGTTACATAAGAAACGGTACATAAGGTAAACGGGTAAATTTTTTATCTAATATATACATAAAAACTACTTAAAAAGAACTTAATTTTTATTTTGACACAGTGCATCTCTCACGCAATGAAAATAATATTATTTTCCTTTCAAAAATAATTAGAAAATTTACGGAACCTTTTGTGCGTTTAAATACAATTGTGAAATTTAAAAACGTGTTGTTATTGATAAAAGAACATTTCCTTAGTTATAGCTACAACGATATCTGGGTAACTTGTAACTTGCCATGTCTACGCGAAATGTTTTTAACAGTGTGTGAATATATTGCATGTTCGAGTTTGTGCATCGGTGTTTTGAATACAGACCTGGCCGAAGAAAGGGATTAATACAGCGGCTGACGGTCGAGTGGGAGGAAACCAATTGGGTGTCCCGAGTCTAGGATTAATACAGTGGCTGACGGTCGAGTGGGAGGAAACCAATTGGGTGTCCCGAGTCTATTATTAATACAGTGGCTGACGGTCGAGTGGGAGGAAACCAATTGGGTGTCCCGAGTCTATTATTAATACAGTGGCTGACGGTCGAGTGGGAGGAAACCAATTGGGTGTCCCGAGTCTATTATTAATACAGTGGCTGACGGTCGAGTGGGAGGAAACCAATTGGGTGTCCCGAGTCTATTATTAATACAGTGGCTGACGGTCGAGTGGGAGGAAACCAATTGGGTGTCCCGAGTCTATTATTAATACAGTGGCTGACGGTCGAGTGGGAGGAAACCAATTGGGTGTCCCGAGTCTATTATTAATACAGTGGCTGACTGTCGAGTGTGAGGAAACAATTGGGTGACCCGAGTTGCTACGCGCAACAGTGAAGCACATAAAAAAGTCATCAGAGATATTAAAATTAGCGTCCTTACGTCAGAACCTTCGTATTATATAACTAACGTTATTGTTGACATACTCGAAATAACTTAATTTCAAACCAAGTTTACGAATGTACCATCTGACGTCTACAAATTGGAAATTTATTGCACTAATAGTTTTGTTTTTACTTCTACCAAGAGACGTAAGAAATGGCAAGTCGTTTATTGGATGACGTTTGCATTGGAAAGTTATTAAGAACTGAATTACAATTTACTTTAACTGATTAAATATGCATTACTTAAAATATAGAGTATTTAACGAATCTTTGTTTTCATGTCATGTAGTTATTTAGCTAAAACTATATATGTATGACCTACACAAACGTTATATGCATGAATGCAGGCATTGCACGTTACAAAGTTTTTTTTACTAAAATAATTTTTAATTTAGGTTTTGCAAAGTTCTGTAGGAAATAGTTTGCTGATTTAAGTTCTGATTATCTTCATTGAGACGAACTTGTTTATTATTAAAAACACACTTTATTTTATTCGCATCAGTCGAGGACAACGCTGTTGAATGAGCTCTATTCGTCAACTGAACGCCTTGAACTAAGAACGTTATTAAGTTTTGTTTCAGTAATATGACTAACTGCATATGAATATACCAAAAAGTAGGCAGCTGACAGAAATATCTACTATACGGTGATATCAAATTATATGCACGAGTTTTGTGATATTTTAGCAGTTAACATAAAAAAAACATTCACTTTCGTAACTTTCACGTATTTTCAAATGTCAGTAACTTCAAGCAGGAAAATCAACACGGGAGCTATTAAAATCAAATATCGGGGGGATGTTAAATCATTGCAAATGATTTTTCCAACCCTCATGTCGCCGCGGTGGTGTAGTGGTCAGGCTACTCGCCTCCTACCTAGGCGAACCGGGTTCTATTACCGACGGGGTCGCTCCCGGATTTTCGAATATCTTAATCGTGCCGGACGATGCCGCTGGTCGGCGGGTTTTCTCGGGGATGTCCCGTTTCCTCCGCCCTTTCATTCCGGCGCTGCTCCCTTCTAACCTCGCCTCACCCTCATCGTCTCTCAAGACCCAAATTTCACTCACTCACTCCAACCCTCATTTTTTTAGAGCCTATCTGCGAAAATCGCCGTGCAGAATTTCCGCCTGGAACGCGCGATTAAAATGTAAAATGCGGACAGAGATATCGCGATGTACGTTCACGGGGTCGACCCGCCGGGAACGAGTGTAACGTTCAGGCCCTGGAGCCGTCGCCAGCGGGAAGACATTATGCCGGGTTATCGATTCCCAGTAACTCTCGGCCTTTAACGCGCTCCCCGCGAGCATGTGATCAGCTCTTGCCTCGCATGTCACNCCCTTCCCCTTCTTTACGACCTAGCCGACACGGAGCTGGGCGCTGCTGGCCAATCGTAAATCACGTTAATGCCGTCGCTTGCAGGCGCCAAGTTGTCGGAAAGAAAATAGTAGTTCATGACTTCCTGGCGAGTGCTTAGAAATATCGCGAGTTCTTCCTGACGTTTGATTACAACTAGTTCTAATATGTATTTTAGAACGATAAATTGTTTAAACAGTAACCAACCATGGAATCTTGAAGATTATGATTATACCACACGTCACATAGTTTCATTGCGAAGCGTGTACCCTTTCTACTTGGAACATATCAAGTATTTTATTTCGAGAAACACTAATAATTATAATTATTTCCATTTTTTTTTCTTTTTTTTTTTTCGAAAATATTATTGTAAGCTCTTTAATAGGCATTATGTCTCAGCGCATCTCTTTATTGTAATCAAATGAACTAATGTTCCCATAAAACTCATTTTGTGAAACAAGCAACTATGCTTTGTGCTAAATATACTGGCAGTAAACTTTCAGCGGCCTTCTAATTCAGAAAAATGTACTGGATTAAAAGCCAGATGTTCGTGAGTGTTTGTAAAAATACAGACGTTCGACCATTTCCCAAATAAGTGTTGTGCTTGAAAGTAAAAATTTATGTAGAGTTTCGTAGCATTAACTTGCGAGCCTAGAAAAAATATGTAATCCTGTAGAAACCGTGCACGGGTCTGAAAATCGTACTGGTGGCGCCACGCCATGTCTTACTGCGGAACTAATTGCAGGATGCGACGGCTTGCCGTCACATTCATTGTTCAATAAGCATGTGTGATATACTCTGAAGAACCAAAAAAACTGGTATAGGTGTGCATATGCAAATAACAGAGGTATGGAACCAATCAGAGTAACGCGATGCAGTCAGCAGCGCCTATATACTACAACAAGCATCTGGCAAAGTTGCTAGATCGGTTACTGCTGCTACAATGGCAGGTTATCAAGATTTGAGTGAGTTTGAACGTGTCGTTGTAGTCGGCGCACGAGAGATGGGACATAGCATCTTCGAGGTAGTGATAACATTTGAATTTTCGCGGACGACCATTTCCTGAGTGTACCGTAAATATCGGGGATCCGGTAAAACATCAAATCTTCGACATCGCTGCGGCCGGAAAAAGGTCGTGAACGAACGGGACAAACGACGACTGACGAGAATCATTAAACGTGACAGACTTGCAACCCTTTCTCAAATTGGCGCAGATTTCAATGCCTCCTGCATACCTTCAGACATTAGTCGAGTCCATGCCACGTCGTCTTGCGGCACTTCCGCGTGCTCGCGGGGGGCCCTACACGATATTAGACAGGTGTACCAATTTTTTTGGCTCTTCAGTGTAGAATTGACGTGCGGGTTCCTGCCAATAAAATGTATTAAAATTAGTGAGAACAGTTTATTAAAAGGGGAAAATCTTTGTATTAGTGGTCATGTAAATAATGTTAAAGAAATAAGCAATTGAAAAATTCCTTTAATTAAAGCGGAAGTGATTCGGCAAACTTGTGTTACTGTCCCACCTTACAAAGTGTTACTTGAGGGAAGTTTATGTCTCGCATGCTTTATGGTACTGCAATAATTCGCCATATGCTTTTATTTTTGTTATCCGTAATTGTCTTCCGTATTTTTTTACCCGCAGATTGGTGGTGAAAGAAATGTTACTGCTGGCGCACGCCCTTGCCAGGCAGGACTTAGTAAGTCGTATAAGCATGTAGCGGCAATGGTTTATTGCATAAACGAAGACAATACTGCTTAGAAAACAGATATCGCAAAACCTGTGGTAAACAAAGTGCCACAAGGGCTGCAAAAGGAAAGTATTCAAAGGAAAATAGAATTAGTGACTTGTTTCCAAAGAAAGTAGTGCATTTTTCGGTGCCAGCATCTCATTTAAATATAGATGCGTTAATTGATATACCGTGTTCCTTACGTCAGTGCTGATTGCAGAAATTAGAAGTGAAGGAGAACGCCACTGTAGAAAAGTAATTAAGTAGTCGATACAATCAGCTGAAAGTTCAGTGCTACTGGATGAGTGTAAAACTGTAACTACAGAATTCTTACAAAATCAGTGTGACTGTTTGGCGGTGACGTGAGTTTCCAGACCACTCACTGAAGGTGAACAGCTGATTTACGAAAACAACGTTTGTGTTGGTGATGAGAAGGCTCTTGAAATCTCTTTAAGAACATGNAAGGTGAACAGCTGATTTACGAAAACAACGTTTGTGTTGGTGATGAGAAGGCTCTTGAAATCTCTTTAAGAACATACAAGCAAGCAGAACACCCGAAATGGTTTAGTGAAAGGCGTATTCGCATTTCCGCAAGCAGCAAATCTCATCGAACTAAAGTAAGAATACAAGATTTNAGTGAAAGGCGTATTCGCATTTCCGCAAGCAGCAAATCTCATCGAACTAAAGTAAGAATACAAGATGTTGACACATTGGCGAGTTCATTAAGATATTGTAATGATCAATGCCTGAAAGATGCTGCTGCAAGAAACGTGAAATACGGGAAGGACATGGAATCTGAAGCCATAAAAGTTATCGAAGAACACGCTGTGTTTTGATAGTTCACAAATTACAGCCATGAATGTACGGAAGTCCAGACGGCATTGTTGTTGATGAATGGCGAACTTAAAGAGTCATAGAAGTAAAGTGTCCAATTGAATGTAAGGATAAGTGCATAGCTGACGAAGCAGGCAATGTCGACGTGAAGTATTTTTATTTAGACAGAAAGAAAAATATTAAATTAAATCTAAATCACATGCATAACACCCACTGCCACATGCTAATGTACATAGCAGGTATGGACAAATGTGACTTGTTTGTTTACAGCAGAAAAAAAAACAAGTTTGCGTAACATTGCGACAGGACTCAAAATACGTTCAGACTTGTATTGATAAAATAGGAACACTTTTTTTTTCTCACTTTTTACCAAAACTTGTTTCAGCTCACGCCAAAGAAACAAAGAAACAGTGAATGCCAGCACAAAGAATATTCATAGTATGTTTTGAATGTTGCCTGACTTCCTCTGTTATCATGCAGCTCTCTTCTGTCTTCTTTAATGTCCTAATATGGCGTANAAGGTGAACAGCTGATTTACGAAAACAACGTTTGTGTTGGTGATGAGAAGGCTCTTGAAATCTCTTTAAGAACATGCAAGCAAGCAGAACACCCGAAATGGTTTAGTGAAAGGCGTATTCGCATTTCCGCAAGCAGCAAATCTCATCGAACTAAAGTAAGAATACAAGATGTTGACACATTGGCGAGTTCATTAAGATATTGTAATGATCAATGCCTGAAAGATGCTGCTGCAAGAAACGTGAAATACGGGAAGGACATGGAATCTGAAGCCATAAAAGTTATCGAAGAACACGCTGTGTTTTGATAGTTCACAAATTACAGCCATGACTGTACGGAAGTCCAGACGGCATTGTTGTTGATGAAGGGCGAACAGAAAGAGTCATAGAAGTAAAGTGTCCAATTGAATGTAAGGATAAGTGCATAGCTGACGAAGCAGGCAATGTCGACGTGAAGTATTTTTATTTAGACAGAAAGAAAAATATTAAATTAAAGCTAAATCACACGCATAACACCCAGTGCCACATGCTAATGTACATAGCAGGTATGGACAAATGTGACTTGTTTGTTTACAGCAGAAAAAAAAACAAGTTTGCGTAACATTGCGACAGGACTCAAAATACGTTCAGACTTGTATTGATAAAATAGGAACACTTTTTTTTTCTCACTTTTTACCAAAACTTGTTTCAGCTCACGCCAAAGAAACCAAGAAACAGCGAATGTCAGCACAAAGTTTATTCATAGCATGTTTTGAATGTTGCCTGACTTTCTCTGTTATCATGCAGCTCTCTTCTGTCTTCTTTAATGTCCTAATATGGCGTATGTGTTTTGAATGTTGCCTGACTTCCTCTGTTATCATGTAGCTCTCTTCTGTCTTCTTTAATGTCCTAATATGGCGTACGTGTTTTGTTGTGCGTATAAATTCCACAATAAATTATTTGAGTGTGTTGCAGTAACGTAAACATTGACTCTATTTCACATCTTGAACTATGGGGGACTGCACATTTACAAAAACATAACACGTGTGAACAATTTCATCAACATATGGGAGTAGTTCAGTTGACAGTTTGTCTAATATGTTATACATTTTAATTCGCTGGATGCTACTCTGTACGTGAATTCGAACACTGGCAATACTGTAGGTAGTTTCCACTTCTTCAGCTGTCAATTTACCATCATGCAGAAATGTTGGAGTAACAACAATCACCCCTTTGTCGGAGAGGCTTGTTTTTATTCCTGGGAAACCTTTATCAGGCATTACTTCGTCGCCGCTCTCCAATAACTTTAACAACCCGTAGCCATTTTTGATAAATTTATCACTCGACTTACCACCGTAGCATTTTTATTTGAAGCACACCGTTCCACTAAGTGTAATGCCTATTAGTAATTTAACTGTGTACGTACCCTTGTAATTTGAGTAAAGAAACACTCTTATATCAATGTTTGGTCGCTGTTCAACTCTAACTTTCGTACAGTCAATTATCACTCTGCCCATGGAGTGCTTTATTTTAAATACTGCTGGAATTGTTACTACAACACTGTCCCTGCTAGGTCAAAACACATCATTAGCCTTTGTAGATGCCAGTAACATTTAAGTTGTGGTAAAAAGGCGTGACACTGTTGTACGATGAACCCCGAACATACCTCTTACATCAGAATACGACAATCCAGGTTTGATTTTCATTAAGAATATGAACAAGCTATTTCCTTTGCCAATCTTAATGTACGATTGNAATACGACAATCCAGGTTTGATTTTCATTAAGAATATGAACAAGCTATTTCCTTTGCCAATCTTAATGTACGATTGAGCTCCAGTTGGTAACAATGTTAATAATATATTAGATTCGATCAGATCACAGTTCCGTTTCATCTGTGATTAAAGAATATCCCTGGAAACCTAGTATTTAATTGAAAGTATTACTTGTTCCTGAGCTCTTGTCGTAACGTTTCACGTGTGACTTACAGTGGAATAGACGCCTGAGTGGACAATTCACACCCACTGAACGTGCAACAAAAAAACTAAGTCGCTAGGAATTGACGTCTGTCTGCACCGCAACTTCTTGTTTTGCAACAGCAGCACTCTTTGAACACTCGTCCTCTACAAAACTTGCATTTCCATTATTCTTTCTTCCGTTTTGCAGCTCTTTCAAACCTTTTCACAGCTTGAGATGAGGTGGTTTTTTTTTTCTATAATCTTCTAGGAAAATACCGGAGACGTATGCTCGATTCTGGGGATGTACTGGCCGTCTTTTTTCCAATAAATTTACTGCTGCCTTATTCTTGATGCGACTGTTGGTTCCCAAGGCGATTCATCAGGACTGAAAATCAATTATTCACTAACGGAACATCTCGTAAGAATAACATACTCTCATGTTAAATTTGCGCACTGTATTATAGACCGTGGCCGACCAAGGCAGGTAGGGGACCCGACCTCGGTGGAAAATTTCCCTCTTCCATACCCAGAGATATTAAAGTCTTTATAACACCTGCAACTCCTTCGCAGTGGTACAAGGTTGTAGACTCACATTTTCCCATGGAAATTCCGTTTCTCGTAGAGCTCTCTTGGCTCAGTTATTCACTTTGCGTATGAGATTTTCTTGGTTATTTTTCGACCGCGGTACCAGATGGCTAGCGTATTAAAGATGATGGCAAGATAAAAGCGAACGTTCCTATTCTTCTACCGCGTACAGTTGTATATGGCGTTATTAAAGCTTTTTTTAGTCCGCCCGCCTCTCTGATTTACTTCTGCGCTGGGTCATGTTTCTTCTACCCACGATTAAATGTAGTANTTTTTTTAGTCCGCCCGCCTCTCTGATTTACTTCTGCGCTGGGTCATGTTTCTTCTACCCACGATTAAATGTAGTAGGAGCGAATAATTATTAATACGGCGATTTTTCATTTCCACGGAACTTAAGCGCAACGCGAGTGAATAATATTTTTTTTTTTTTCCTTTAGGCCTGTCGTTTACATTAATTCAATTCCAGAAGTCCTGGAATATTTCTAGAGCCCCAACCGTTTGTTAATTTTTTTTAATCTTGCAGATACTCAATAACTTGGACTGTTCAAAAATGACATACAAATTGAAGATTTCTTCCTTTCGTCAAAACGCTGATAAATTATAAATTAACCCACTCAAACATTCAGACCCACTGTATACAATTGTGTACGCTACGCAAGTGTAAGTAATTCTCTGTATTTATTGCACACTACGGAGCTCAGTGAGCAATGATCTTACCTGTGGGTAAGCGACTTGCAAACCGTCTTACTGATCTAAGTCGTAATTGGTTCGTATTACTACAGCCGAACATAAATCCCTACTGCTCATTGGCTGTGACAACGAAACAAGTGTTGGAGTCGACTCAAGTACAGCGCGAATCATATAATTAATTTTTTTGTAACACCTGAAACCGCAAATTAAAATGGGTTTGAAAGGATTAAACGCTTTCTATCATTGTTTTGTTACCATTGGTCTTAAAATGTTTCCAGCTGAACAATTAGGTGTNGATCTAAGTCGTAATTGGTTCGTATTACTGCAGCCGAACATAAATCCCTACGGCTCATTGGCTGCGACAACGAAACAAGTGTTGGAGTCGACTCAAGTACAGTGCGAATCATAGAATAAATTTTTTTGTAACACCTGAAACCGCAAATTAAAGTGGGTCTGAAAGGATTAAACGCTTTCTATCATTGTTTTGTTACCATTGGTCTTAAAATGTTTCCAGCTGAACAATTAGGTGTNTGAAAGGATTAAACGCTTTCTATCATTGTTTTGTTACCATTGGTCTTAAAATGTTTCCAGCTGAACAATTAGGTGTGCAGGTCTCTTACAATATTGCGCCGCCGTTGTCATCACATTCGAGGTATAGGGACCGTTATTGAAAGTTGTTAAATTAAGGCGCTTTTGTATTTCATACTTACAGCACGCCCCTTACGTATGACTACGGAAAGCCATTTAATACTTTCAGGGGCAAACCGTTCGTTGCAGTTTTATCTAGGTCAGCGCGTACTGGGTCAAAGTACTTCAGGTCTTCTTATTGCCCCCTCGTCTCCTCAGAGACGCCGCCGGCCCACTGTGTTGGGTAGCAACTTTTTCCGCCTTCAGGACATCATACACTCTTTGATGCTATTCTTTGAACGACTTTGGAACTTTCATTGTTTCATCTGATATTGCTCTTCCTGTCATTCGCGTCGTTTCATCTCTGAACTCGGGATTCGTAAAGGTGCTGTCAAAAGACGTCACTTCAAAGGAAGCAATTAAGCCATTAGCCTGCTCTAGAATGAATATTTACACGACGAAGGTACAGAAATTTGAGCTTCCAGAAGAAACACAAAGGAAAGATGCAAGATATGGCAAGTCTCAGATGTTGACCATCATTGAACTTATCTGCAACCGTTGTTCCTCAAACTTTTCGTATTGCTTTTTAAGAGAGAAAAGTGAATCTAAAAGCAGAAGTCTAGCTTGTTGAACTTCGTAAACTTGAGCTATGTTAATTGGGCACTTATAGCATTCCAGCCAACACAAATTCCTTTAGAGATATTCCTTTTGTTAAAATTAAAAACAGTATTATGGTCAAAAGTGTAGGGAGGAAAACGGCAACTCTTCGGTTCATCTTCAGAAACAACTTACATTTGTTTTTCCAATATTTTCTCAAGAAACTCAAAACAATTATTAAAAACAATGAAGTTCTTTAAATGCGGGTTAATATAACCATACAGACTGTTATCAGATAAAGTGAATTTAATTCGCTGGTTGGGAAGGTGATGTAGAATTCGTTTTCCGGATTGGTCCAAANACTGTTATCAGATAAAGTGAATTTAATTCGCTGGTTGGGAAGGTGATGTAGAATTCGTTTTCCGGATTGGTCCAAAAAAACATAGTTTCCCTTAGATTACGTTAAAGTAACCGCAGTCTTCTTGACAAAGTTCCAATAATTTGGTGGGATATTTCATTAACCTAAGCTTACCTTTTCGTTTTAGAAAANACTGTTATCAGATAAAGTGAATTTAATTCGCTGGTTGGGAAGGTGATGTAGAATTCGTTTTCCGGATTGGTCCAACAAAACATAGTTTCCCTTAGATTACGTTAAAGTAACTGCAGTCTTCTTGACAAAGTTCCAATAATTTGGTGGGATATTTCATTAACCTAAGCTTACCTTTTCGTTTTAGAAAAAAAAACAATATTTGCATCTAGGGGCAAAACTCATCACAGTTTCAAAACTAAACTAAACAAACGTATGAGTTTTAATCACATGTGTAATAATACAAAAGACTATCCTTCGGATAGATATGCAAACTACAATATACGCCGTGGTCGTGGACATAAATAACAGAAAACGGGTAAGGAAAATATAAAGGAAATTTGGTTGCGAACCGATATTTGACGTTCTGGCATGTGCTTGAGAGTTTGTTTTCTTTTACCTTGTTTGATTGTTTGCCCTGCATTAGGAATCAGCATCGAAGACAAGCAAAACATGCGATTTACTCATTCTGAAATAATTTTCGAAGTCTTGCTTACGATTATTTACATAGTTCGATTTAACTTCAGTCCTTCCTGGTGTTTAATAACCACACTAACCATAACACATTTTCGTTTAATACGTCGCAGACTCTGTCATTAAGAACGCCGGGATGGCACACTTCTGTCAACTCTTCCCACCAGTATTTGAACATTTCTCTACTCAATTTTCAGAGATCTGTCACAATATCTTTATATTCGAGCATGAGTTTAATTGCACTACCTGCTGCACATACGCAAGGGTACGAAAAACCGTTAATTCACACAGGCTTCTGAAACTTTTTTTTGAGGGCCACGTCACATACGAAACTGTACAAATTGAGCAATTAGCGACTCTTAACTACGTGTATTTGATGTTTGTTCTTAGAGGAAAATACAGATTCTCCAGAAAATGTAATGCTAACTATAACATAGACAAGTGGAAATGCATTCAAGTACAACCCGTAAGAATACGCGCATGAGCCCCATAGGTAGGTACACGAGATGAAGGTGGTGTGCGACGCTGATCGAAACGTCAAGTCCGCGGGACGTCCAGAATGACAGCAGACACCTAGATGAGTGCGCCCACGCTGAACGGCCACATATGCAGCGAATTTGTATTGTAACCTGTCGCGCAAATGCTGAATGTCTCCCTGGGGCACGGTACCCCCAAGATCACTGTGTTTCTTGGCGTAGCTGGTCCACGGTCGTTACCAGAGCCAGACTGGATGACAAGCGTCGTCTCATCATTCCGCACGCATTCCCATAGCGCTGAGGTCTGGAGATCTAGTGGGCCACTTTATCGCGTGTTCGCCGTGTGGCGTACGCGGTGTTGTCCTAAACGACATTGGGGCGCGTGCTATCGTGTACTAACAGACTGGTTCCTGCAGTGTGTCGAGAGACGGTCGGAAGATATAATTGACGTCTTGGATGTACGACGCTCACCTCGTGTTCCCAGGAATGAATACCAGAGACGATCGGGATGTGTAGCTTGTGCTCCCCATCCCCTTCCCAAATACCATAATGTCTGTGGGTCCAGTATGGCCAGTGCGAATACAAGATGGATTGCCCCGCTCGTACGCACGTATATGAAGCGGACAAAACCATCACTTAGTCCAANCGCACGTATATGAAGCGGACAAAACCATCACTTAGTCCAAGTCAGAAACGACTGTTATCACTGAACGCCACTACTCTACATTCGCCTCCACAACACACTCTCTTCCGACACCAGCAGAGACGTTAACGACGAGCAGATGTCTGGGTTAGACGTGCCAGATGAACATTAGAACTTAAGGCCGCCGTCTACCTGGAACTTTTTCCCACGTCTTGGCCGAGAAGCGCGGGAGCGATAAGGACGACACTGCCACGCGCATCAAGTACGCCATCGCCGCTAAGCGCAAGGCTCTGAACTGGCGTGCAGTGTTCTCGTCGTGCTGCGTGTACCTATGCGACTTTCAGCGGTGACCATATTATTTTATTAGTGGGAAGTCTTTAGGAAGGTTCAGTGCAGGCCCCTATAGTAGTTTTGTATGTATCTGATGCGTGCATTTTGAGCTACAGCGCCTTGGAAAGGCCGTTTTTAGCGGTTTTGGAGTACTCTGAATTGATGTTTCTAACGTACGTGATATTTTGAAAGTACTTAACAGCTCTCGTCTAAAGTTCTTTTCGTAGATCATCACGTTGGACGCACGCTTAATAGTTTCGTTGAAAAACGTGTATTTGGTACACACTGCAACGCAGTTCAAGCGCCAGGTAGACGGGCGCCTTAAAAACCTACTTCCAGTAATCGATTATTTATTGTTCGTNCTGCAACGCAGTTCAAGCGCCAGGTAGACGGGCGCCTTAAAAACCTACTTCCAGTAATCGATTATTTATTGTTCGTGATGGCAACTGTGAAGGGGGGAGGGGGAGGCACAGTGGCTCTCATTGCAGTTGCGGTTGCTGTTCTGTCAGTCAGGGCGGCCCGAACGATCCTTCTGTCCAGGTTCTCATCGGTGCAGCGAGGTGGGACTGGAAACCCTCTGTCGCCCAGCTTCTCCAGCGCCGATGGACCACTGGCAAGTCACACAGCGAGTGAATGGCGATTCTGCGGAAAGTCCAGTCACCCTCTCGAAGTCCCGCTACACGCAAACGCTCGAAGAGTCACGTAACTGTTTCATTGGTGCCCGCCGTCGTGTTCCAGGCGTTGCAGACACGCGTTGTACACACTCAGTGGAATCGCAGTACAGCCAACTGCACTCGTGTTGTTAGAGGACCTGCGGCACAACAGTTTTTTTAGTGGCTACCCGTCGCTGTAGGCGAGTGGTGCACTTCCAGTTACAATCAGAGTGCCCTTTACACACGACAGATTGTGTTGTGAAACCAAATTAGATTGGACAATGTTTACCAGGTGTTCTCTAATGTATTTTCGCTAGTTTTCGTGTAGCAAATTTATTACAGTTGAATATAATTTAACCCTAAATCTAACCCCTGGTTTTAAAGTTAGATTATGCTGGCAATACTGCAATATCTTCAATCTTGTTTTCAAACCATTCTGTCCAATATACTGAAANTTAAAGTTAGATTATGCTGGCAATACTGCAATATCTTCAATCTTGTTTTCAAACCATTCTGTCCAATATACTGAAAAATTTTTAAAGCCTAAAATATATTTTCCTACACGTTTATAAATTATTTAGTTAGGAACTTAGATCTGCAACAAACCAAAGACATATAAAATAATAACTTTAAGGAAATACTCATTGGTAAATTATTAAACCTTAGTGCATTGAACTGACGTAATTGTTTTTATATTGAAATGCACTGGGAAAATTACTAAGGAAAATCTAAGTCATCAAAACTTGGTGCTTTGAGCACGCCGACTTGTGCGTAATATAAAGGAAGCTTAAAAGAGAAATTACTTGTGGAAATTTTAATTTTAAATTGTTTGCAAGTTTTAGATATAATGGAAAATTATAAAAATTATAATAAAGATATAATTTAATGTGAAACATAATTACCAACAACGCGCTCTCTATGTTTGTAATTTTCTTACTATTCAAGATTGAAATACGCGAAACGAGCTGGAGTCTGTAACTAGTTTTGAACTAACGTTTGAAAACTCTTCCTTCCATTAGCGAACCGCCAGGATTTCCAATTACCGCATGCTCGTTTATTTCCTCTCCTCCTCTCCAGCGCCGGCCATTAGTTCCCGTCGCTGCGGCTGATCAATTTATTGCCGAAGGCCGCAGAGCTGGTCCGTCGACAGAGCGCGCCGACGTCGGCAACACGCGACTCTTCCCCCAGAGCCGCCACGCCGTTTGTCTGTCTGCGGCCTGCAGCACGTCCCGCGCAACTGCTGATTCCTCAGACGAGGAGTGCTTACGTCTTCGCCCGCCACTAGCTACTTATAACATTAACCACTGACCCCTCACCAGTCACTCGCCGTTTGTCTCTACATTTCAAAAAACATTGTTACAAGTCGCCGGAGGCGTATTCGAGTTCGTGAGGGATGAAGGTCTTAAAAATAATAAAAATGGTGAACATTATTTTTTAATTTGTTTACAACGTTATTAAACCACAATTATATTATAAACAACATCAAACTGCTTTCCCTTATTATCCAATTATAATCCTATCACTGGTCTCATACCAGCGAGAATCACTTATTCCTCGCTCATTATTTACGCACATGCACNCCTGCAGCACGTCCCGCGCAACTGCTGATTCCTCAGACGAGGATTGCTTACGTCTTCGCCCGCCACTAGCTACTTGTAACATTAACCACTGACCTCTCGCCAGTCACTCGCCGTTTGTCTTTACATTTCAAAAAAACATTGTTACAAGTCACCGGAGGCGTATTAGAGTTCGTGGGGGATGAAGGTCTTTAAAAAAATAATGAAAAAGGTGACTCTAATTTTTTAATTTAATTACACTGTTATTAAACCACACTGATATTATATACAACATCAAACTGCTTTCCCTTATATTCCAATTATAATCCTATCACTGGTCTCATACCAGCGAGAATCACTTATTCCTCGCTCATTATTTACGCACATGCACGCCACCGAACTGTTGCAAGGTAAGCTGTGTTTTGCTCTGTTCTCAAGCTAATCGTTTGATAGTTTAAACACCGTCCACTTAAACGTAGTAGTGTGGTTGACGTCACTGCACGTGTGTGATGGGTGCCTCGTCGCTCTCTCTCTCTGGTGAGAGGACGTGACACATGCAGTTTCTCACGGGTCCACTCTTGGTTACTGGGTCCTGCTGCGTGCTGGCACCGTCTTACCTTGCAACACTTCACCGCACGCTACAAGTACACGCGAAACATTCACCTTCGTTAATTTACNTCATTTGCGCCGATGTGAATGTGTGTCGGGCACGCACCCTGTCCTGCTTCCCCACAGTCCAGCCGGTCTCTTCCTCACTCTACTCCGGATGTTCGCAGTGTACGCTCGTCGGCCCTCGTCGTCGCTCGTAGTTCCGGCGCTGCCACACCTGGCGCTAGCGACCAACCACGACTCCAGGAACTCTCGATGCGGAGTCACGCCGCGGCTTATATAGCCCAGTTGGCCTGGCTCAGAATGTTCTTCACATCCAGAGTCACGTTGAGGATGAAACAGGACGATTACCAGAAAATTTTCACAGTGACTATACCAGGACTTTGAATCTTCCGAGGACGGGAATGGTACGAGTACCGATAATCTTTCGTAGAACGCGTCAATTTCATAAGGTGATTCGTATGTAACTCGGTGCTCTCTTCTCCGGTAGCCGGTGATGAACTTGAAGCACTGCGCTTCGCACACTCGACCAAGGGAGGAGGGGGGGCAAGGAAGAGGACGCCCAGTGGCTGCATGTAAAAATATTCAAGGTGTTTTTAAACTGCATGTCGTAATTCAAACCACGGCATCTACGGGCCAATATCAACAAGAAATCCTGGTAGCAAAAGGCTACGAAAAATTTATCTGGTATTTTAAAATCGAAATTAAAGCTATCGAAACCACGCCGGGAGTTCACAACTTTGCGTACGTGCGTGAACAGCAAGTTGCATATCACGAAGGCGAACGGAACGGGCGCGCCATGCGAAGAGCGCCTGCATATAGGAGGGACACCGTAAACTCGACGTGCGTGGGCACCGCTTGTGGTTGATTGTTAGAACACGTCTGTCAAAATACCTGAACAATGGAAGATTAGCAGTTGAGTATTAATGGCTGTCAGAAGCGATTGCATTTTATTTCCAGCAACACACAAACAGCAGCATTGGTGATGTTTAGAATCTGCAATTATTTTCTTTGCGGTCTATGTACACACGGTCGTCTTAAGATGTGTCAGTTCTGTTCGCCTTCGTTGTATGCAATTTGTACGGCACGGAGGTATGTAAAGTTGCGGACTCCCTGCGCTGTTTAGAAAACTTCCATTTAAAATTCAGAATATTTCATTAATGTTCCGAACAGTTTGCTACAAGGATTTATTGTTTATAATATCCCATAGATTTTTTTCTTTGAATTTCGATATGTAGTGTAAAAATACCTTGTATATTAGCTCAAAATTTTAATGTTTTCATACTCATAATCAGACAGCCTTTTCCTAAGTTTTCCCTGTAATAAGTTGATTCAATTTATATATATTCATATAAAGCTCTATTTCACAGCTCTTCTCAGTAATTCATATCCACCAGTCGAAGCAATTTTGCATAATTATAGAATAGTACTGAGAAGTTATTTTTATAATTGTAAAAGTAAGCAAACGTCACAAATATCGCTCGGATTTATATGTTGATATTTTTGGGGGGAAAAAACAGGAAATCATTATAATAAACTACATCTCTTGTTACTGGCCTACTTTAGCGTGGGTTATTTCTCGTCGTGTACCCAGCAGTAAACTACTATCAATTATTCCAGAAACTGGTCATGTGGCGAGTTTGGATTCCTTGCGGACGATGTCGTATCCAGCATATTAATTTAGGTACTTATTACTTCCAGTACTACATGTAAAGGCGAAAATATTTCAATTCGTTCTGACAGTGAAAACAAGGCTACACAGTTACATGTAAGAGAGTCAACCTACCATTCATCAATTTGCAACACGCCGGAAATTTTTAGTAGCGAAGGGGTTGAAACTTAAGAGAATACATGTTACGTTGATTGATCTAAATTGATTACTTAGAGTATCCCAGTAGCGTTAAAAAATCGTTATCACAACTACAGACACCGGTAGATTTTAACTGTGATATGAAGATCTTATCCTTAGCTTTCCTATTATAATTACATTAACTTTATAAATAATTTGGTCCTATATTAGGATGATAGCGTACAACTTTTATTGATTACCCCAAAATATTCTAGCCGTAATGTTTTGCCGTCGTATACTTTATACTGAGCTACGAGACAGCAATTAGCAGACTTAAAACGACTACAGTACGGTGCTTACAGTGATACAAATTGCTGAGAAATGTGCGGTTAATATTAAATCTGACAGTAAGTAGACAAAGCCGTCTGCCAGTTGCATCCGACCAAATGTTACAATCTTTAGGAAGTGATTCCTTATGCAAAATGAGACGGTTAACGTAATGCAGCTGTCGCCTGGAGCGATTGTTCGCCGAGTTTACGCCCCTGAAAGCACGAGTTGTAAACAGGATTTATTTAACACATTTCAGAAAATGCGTTAGTTCAGACAGCAATTGTGTCACCTTCATAACCCACTGTCACGCTACAGATTTATCGACAGCAGGTTCACAGCAGTCATGCTGAGCGCATCGTGCTGTCAACTTCACCTGTGTTCATACACACCAGCCCACACACAGATCCCAGGTCGGCCAACTTAAGTAGACAGGTTGCATAACTGCCAGGCGCTGTAACACACCATCCAACACACTGTGTGTTTTTGCAAGCACATTTACATCAAGGCAATATACTTTTTTTCTTTTGAACACGATTGTAAAAATCTGTCTAGAAATATAAATTAAAGTGAACGGTTTCGCTACTGTGAACAAAATCAAGAGGACATCCNGATTGTAAAAATCTGTCTAGAAATATAAATTAAAGTGAACGGTTTCGCTACTGTGAACAAAATCAAGAGGACATCCCCATATGTCATTAAGGGCAGATGAATGATATTATGAAACGAATAAGCAATCTTTTGACGCCTTCGTTCAACAAAGCATGCCTGTGTTAGCTGTCTTTTCTCGCACATATATGAAATGTGTCATTAAATTCCTGTTCATACTTTCGGCTTTCAGGGCACGTATCTCTCGCAGTTATCGCTTTCAGACATTATCTTACTGGATTTCCGTCTCATGCTTAAAGAAATGCCTTCATGAGTTTATCAGTTTGAATTTGGTCTAATAAAACCTTTATATTCCGAGAAGTGTGTGTTAGCTCCCTGTTATCGACTATACAAGCACCAAGGAAATAACACTTACGTAGTAAAGCGTGGAAAATATAGGAAACAATTGTTTAAATAACTTATTATTCTCGGCAGTCTCAGACACGAATATTCCTTACCCATAAAAATTAATTTCCAAGGAAATATATTTTAATATGTACAATAAATAATACCTTTGGACTGATACTTTTAAAACCAATACGATACAAATAAAAAGAATTTTGAGAAATCTGCATAAAAGAAATACAGTAAAAAAGTTGGTAATACAAACAATTAGTCGAAGATATTTCCCACAAAATCTAA
This sequence comes from Clitarchus hookeri, assembly GCA_002778355.1. Classification (NCBI taxonomy): domain Eukaryota; kingdom Metazoa; phylum Arthropoda; class Insecta; order Phasmatodea; family Phasmatidae; genus Clitarchus; species Clitarchus hookeri. The sequence goes on from NQII01007507.1 coordinate 60,107, forward strand.
GAAGGAAGTTATTGCCCGTAACATCGAAAACATAATGCGCTGCAATCAAAATATTCTCCCTTTATCGTAGTTTCTTCGTTACTTTTAATAGCAAATTTATGTTAAAATNTAATGCGCTGCAATCAAAATATTCTCCCTTTATCGTAGTTTCTTCGTTACTTTTAATAGCAAATTTATGTTAAAAATTTTGTAGAACTCGGGCACAGTAACGATTTAAGTTTTTTAAACAACTGTTTTTTTTTTTGTAATATTTTTTTACGAATTATTTTTCAGAGTCTGAAAAGCATGGTAAGTTCTCATAAATATGAAGTTGTTTACAATGTTAGAATAAGGTTACTGTTACGGGCAAAAAGAGATGATTCAAACATAACGTTTTGAGATAACCGTCATTTTTGGCGAATTACCTAACATTTGCAAACTAAAAAATTTNTAATGCGCTGCAATCAAAATATTCTCCCTTTATCGTAGTTTCTTCGTTACTTTTAATAGCAAATTTATGTTAAAATTTTTGTAGAACTCGGGCACAGTAACGATTTAAGTTTTTTAAACAACTGTTTTTTTTTTGTAATATTTTTTTACGAATTATTTTTCAGAGTCTGAAAAGCATGGTAAGTTCTCATAAATATGAAGTTGTTTACAATGTTAGAATAAGGTTACTGTTACGGGCAAAAATAGATGATTCAAACATAACGTTTTGAGATAACCGTCATTTTTGGCGAATTACCTAACATTTGCAAACTAAAAAATTTNAGATGATTCAAACATAACGTTTTGAGATAACCGTCATTTTTGGCGAATTACCTAACATTTGCAAACTAAAAAATTTCTTACAGTAGTATTTGTTTGAAAATGACACGAGGACTTGTTATTTAACTTAATAAGAAGATTTAGTTATTTTATTTTCTTATTAATTGAGAGATTATAATTTCAGATTGTATTATTGGTTTAAGTGTGATTAATTTTAAAATAAGAATGGATGGTCAAAAGACATCACTTTTATCTCTTAACATTAAATTTTTTTTCTTACCCAATTAAAATTCACAGTTCTAATTTTTAAAGTTTTCGGTGTTTTTCATTTTTATCTACATGCGGTGCATCCAGTTACTTAACCGACGACCGTCCATACCACGCTTTTGTGATTGATTACAGAAAATCGTAAAGGTTATCTAGCATAACAAATTATTGTAATGCATCGATATAATGTTGTATTTTCTGTCTGATGCAATGTAAACGTTTATGTTAGTTAACGTTTGTAAAAAAAAATGTTGTATAAAATCTCCTGAACATGACACCAAATAGATAAAATCGTAATTAACGTTTAAGTAAACTATGCTATCTTCACAAGCTAGACTGATTAATTCGTTGATTAGCGTGTAATTTTACTCAATTTAAAAACGGCTTATTTCAGAAGGNCTTCACAAGCTAGACTGATTAATTCGTTGATTAGCGTGTAATTTTACTCAATTTAAAAACGGCTTATTTCAGAAGGTTTACTATTGTCGCAGGGGCAATGAATTAATTACTTTACTATTTCAGTGCGTTTTCCGTTACGCTTGTAAGACCAACTGTTTTAATTATGTAAGCCGTATTTAAAATTTAAAGCGATTAAATGACTGGTAGGTTTACAAGTGGCGGTGTANAACTGTTTTAATTATGTAAGCCGTATTTAAAATTTAAAGCGATTAAATGACTGGTAGGTTTACAAGTGGCGGTGTAATTAGAAGGTGGAAAATCAGTTCATGTTAATAATTAGAGGCTGACAGAAACTTCCCAAATGGCGTCGAGGGCAAGTATGTTTGCTTACCTATTTAAAGTGCTTAACTAACAAATGCTTATGGCATGTTGAGAATACGGATAGGAAAGCCTTTGATGTCGCGCGGATACGGAAAATGCGTTTAAAAACAGTCCTTGAAAAGTATTCGTTGCATTTTAAAAGCAGGAAACACTTCACAGAGCTACGAAACACAAACAAAGGCCGTATCTACAAGTCTGGTTATAAATCACGTACAAACGCAGAAAAGTACTTCAGTATCCGGCTTAAAACAACTTATTTATTTGGTCATTTTAACATCTCGCTACATTTTCAAGACGCTTAATTCATTCCGGTGTATTTTATAATGTAAATGTGTGGGATTACTAAATTTTTATGGTATTACATATATTATTATTTAGAAAAGGATATAAAATATTCAGCTATTAATTTATGTTTCTGGCTGATATTTTAAAAGGGTATATCATAGATCTGAGTAATCATCACCACCCGTTGCATTCCCTTCTTCCAAACGTTAACAATTATGCTAATTCATGCCGTATTCCAAAGCTTTCTGAGATGATCACGGCACTATCTGTTCCCGGAAATTATTTACGCACTTTCGTAATTAAATAAATTAATTTGTAATTGGATATGTTTAATTATTAAAGTNTGTTCCCGGAAATTATTTACGCACTTTCGTAATTAAATAAATTAATTTGTAATTGGATATGTTTAATTATTAAAGACAGTATATATCAGGGAGACACGAGTGAACTGTTGTGCTCAGTAGAAATGCAGTGACAACCAACCCTACTTAAGCTGTAGAGGTGTTTGTTTTCATCGCGTCCTTTTCCTTCAGTAAACAGCTTCTACTTCGTTATGCGAATTATCGATGCAGACGTTGACAAGTGCAGCATTTTCGGCAGCATCTAACAACATGGCACGCTGTTATAACTATGGACTTTAATTGGGAAATACAACGTTCCCCCTATAGGTGCGAACATCTTAATTCTGATTGCACATGACTATATAAATATTTCCAGCCTGACAGTTCCTTCGTTCNTCAGTGTATATCAGGGAGACACGAGTGAACTGTTGTGCTCAGTAGAAATGCAGTGAAAACCCAACCTACTTAAGCTGTAGAGGTGTTTGTTTTCATCGCGTCCTTTTCCCTCAGTAAACAGCTTCTACTTCGTTATGCGAATTATCGATGCAGACGTTGACAAGTGCAGCATTTTCGGCAGCATCTAACAACATGGCACGCTGTTATAACTATGGACTTTAATTGGGAAATACAACGTTGCCCCTATAGGTGCGAACATCTTAATTCTGATTGCACATGACTATATAAATATTTCCAGCCTGACAGTTCCTTCGTTCAGGACAAGGCCACCTCTTCTCTAATGTTGTTTTCCTACGCAATTGTTTTTTTTTTGCGACGACCTATTTGACGAGACGTTAAAAATCCACACTGCGAGAAAGGTTTGTGTTCTAGCCAGCCAACAAACTGATTGTTTGTATATACAGCCGAAGATAAACACTGGCCGGCAGTAAAAATAGCGCGCACAGTAGTATGCATCGGATGGTACTGAAACTACAGTAAGGAGCCAAAAAAAACTGGTACACCTTCCTAATATCGTGTAGAGCCCTCCAAGCACGCAGAAGTGCCGCAAGACGACGTGGCATGTACTCAACTAATGTCTGAAGGTATGCAGGAGGCAATTCACACCATGAATCCTGCAGGCCAGTCCACAAATCCAATCTGCGCCGATTTCAGAAAGGGTTGCACGGCTGTCACGTTTAATGATTCTTGTCAGTCGTCGTTTGTCCCGTTCTTTCACGATATTTTTCTGGCCGCAGTGATGTCGAAGATTTAATNAATGATTCTTGTCAGTCGTCGTTTGTCCCGTTCTTTCACGATATTTTTCTGGCCGCAGTGATGTCGAAGATTTAATGTTTTACCGGATTCCCGATATTCACGGTACACTCGTGAAATGGTTGTACGCGAACATCCAAATGTTATCGCTACCTCGGAGATGCTATGTCCCATCTTTCGTGCGCCGACTATAACGCCACGTTCAAACTCACTTAAATCTTGATAACCTGCCATTGTAATAGCAGTAACCGATCTAGCTGCCGACCGCATCGCTTTACCCTGATTAGTTCCATACGCACGCCTATAACAGTTTTTTTTTGCTCTTCAGTGTATAACAGTCGTAGTGATATAGATGAGTAATACACATTATCACAAAACAGAGCAGCAGGACAATTACGTAGGGATCTGTGGTACACCGTCCAGTCATCAACAATACTCCATCGCACTCCCTCGCACTGCGATACACACTGCAACGCGGTCTGGTATGGAGCCCAGCAGACGGCGGATGTTTTCCCTGAGGCAGACGAGATCGGACGGTGTGGTCCAAATACCGGTTACTGTGGCACGGCGGCAGCTGGCGTTTCAACTGGTTCCACACGTGCTTGATTGACGACGTGTCAGGGGAGCGGGCAGGCCACGGCAGTGTTTGGACGTGATGGGGGGCAGTCCTGAGCGAACCGCGTCACGAGCGGTTGGGCGTTATCCCACTGGAATATCGCACCTGGAACCACGNACTGGTTCCACACGTGCTCGATTGACGACGTGTCAGGGGAGCGGGCAGGCCACGGCAGTGTTTGGACGTGATGGGGGGCAGTCCTGAGCGAACCGCGTCACGAGCGGTTGGGCGTTATCCCACTGGAATATCGCACCTGGAACCACGGCCAGAAATGAGACCATATGGAGGTGTAAGATATTGCCCTCGCGATGGGCCGTCAATGTTCTGCGTAACACTACAAGAGCGGATCGGCTCTCATAGGCTATGGCTCCCCAGACCCTAGTGCCTGTCATGGGTTAAGTGTGCCGCTCGGAATCACCTCCATTTAGACCGCCCTTCCCCAACCCTCACTTCCTTCCAAGGACTCCTGCTGACGTAGCGGCTTCCCGACACACGCCCGCATCCTCATGTACCACCTAACGGAAACAAACCATATAGACTGTTCGTTCAGCAACTGACTGACCCTGTGGAAGTTATGTAAAAGGACAGGTGAAAGTGCAAGAGGTTTTTCAAGCCTAACCTCGTCAGCAAAGTTGGGGTAAACATTCAGCGCAACAGATTCCCACGCACTGAGTTTTATTTACTTGTAGCTGTAATCTGAATGTTTTACATCCCGAATTGCAGGACCTAGTAATGCACGTATGTACGGAGAATATATTGAAAAATGCGACAATAGAAGATCGGGGAAACAATTAACCGATTCCTACCAAAAATGGCAAACAAGTGTTTAAAACGCAATAAAAGTCGAATAATTTTCTATTACACTTAATATGATAATACATATTTTTTTCGGGATTATTATTTACTGAGATACGCGTATACATGCAAACAGCGATATCACAGGAAATTTTTAGAGCATAGTTATTGAGATTGTGGCGTTCGCCAGGGGCTGTCCACGCCTGGGGCGCGATGATCATCAGTCCCCATAACGAAGCGGCACTAATCACTGAACGCCACACACTGCCAGTCTGTAGAGTTTCACATACTTCTGGCCTGGAGCCACTGCGACCGGAGTCGCTGCCGTTGCAGGCTTAATGACAGCGCACGCAGATCGCAGATTCGCCTCCTCATAGCTTCGGGAAACGTTTCGTAGGCACACAGGAGCCCCAACACTGGGCAGTATGGTGGACCGGGTCGCCGTGGGATCCCTTCGCACCTGGTGCACGATCTGCCGATCCTCTCGAGTTGCCGACCCTCCGTGTGTGGGTCCCTTCGCGCATCCGCTGCTCCCAACAGCGTCGGGCAGTACGGTCCAAACGATCCACATGGTGGGCTATACGGCGACACGACCACCCTGTGATTTTCAGTCCGATTATGAGTCCTGTCTCTAAGTATGTAAATTTCGTAAGGCGACGTCTGTATAACGTCTTCCCAGCATTATGCTTCACTCAGTAAGGTCGCTTGGTATCGTCTGGTGTGTCTCGCGTTAATGCAGCTTCGACTGTACGCCAGTGTCTGTGTCCGCTGGTCGGTGCTTGCAATGCCACTGCCTAGTGTGCGGTCAAATGCAAACGCACCAGCACATGGTCAAGTGCGACCAGCCCGTACTCTCGCTATTCACGTCGTTTCGTGAGTGTCGCGTGGTTTCTTCGTGGTGCGCTATTTTCATTGTCCGGCAGTGTATTTAGAAGCCACCAACATAATGCTATGTTAACCTACCACAACTTAAAAAACAAAAAAAAAAATGGTCATGTTCATTTAAAAAAAATACGCCGTTGAATGGAAACTACCTTTGTGTTGGACCAAAATTTAGACTGTCAACAAAATATTTAGTCGAATCAATTCTACATAATATATCCTGTATTTTATTGGCTACTCGTTTGATTGCCTTTATTCGAAAATACAGCTCGAGTGTTTGTATATTTTTTGTGACAATAAGGATANTGTCCGGCAGTGTATTTAGAAGCCACCAACATAATGCTATGTTAACCTACCACAACTTAAAAAACAAAAAAAAAATGGTCATGTTCATTTAAAAAAAATACGCCGTTGAATGGAAACTACCTTTGTGTTGGACCAAAATTTAGACTGTCAACAAAATATTTAGTCGAATCAATTCTACATAATATATCCTGTATTTGATTGGCTACTCGTTTGATTGCCTTTATTCGAAAATACAGCTCGAGTGTTTGTATATTTTTTGTGACAATAAGGATAGTAACAGTGTTTATTAGTGCATAATAATGGTACTTACAAAAACCGCAATGGAAAAAAGTTTAACATGAAACTAATAACTAAAGCTCTGAAACTTAAAATATTTATTCACATACGTTGTCCGGTATTTACATTATATGTATTCATAAACATTCCCAATTCATTAGTTGTTTCTTTAGTTGAGGTTACTAGGGCGAAGTACTCGGGCCTAAATGATCCATTTTTGAATCTCGGTCGTTCTTTCACTTTTTTGTAATAGCAGAAATTGTTTAATGTACGTTGAGCATAACAAGTCTTACTATTTTGGGCAACCAATAAAAAGAATAATTTGTTTTCAACATCAAGATATTTGATTATCCATATACAAACAATTAAATTGTTTGCGCGAACAAACTTTGTTTTATTAAACAAAACATTTTACACCGTGATGCCTACATTTTCTATAAGTGTGTAAACGCAAGATAAGCAAAGTACTTTTTATGGAAATTTGTTTAATAAAATAATTATTTTAGTAAAAAATTATTTAATAAAAAAATATTAAAAAACTATAAAGTATTTTCCGACCGCCATGGATTTTTAATCATTATATTGGTTTAGAGTGGTGCTGCAGATCATAATTCCATTAAATAAAAAACATCGTTTTGATAAAAATTAAATAATTTCGGCCTGTCACTTTGGTACCCAGTGCATCGGGGGACGTATTGATCCCCGCCCCCTCCTACCACAGAAAAACGTGTAACCCAAAAAAAAAATTATTTACATAATTTAGGCCCACTACCTCGAATTTCTAAAAGTTCCAATTGCACTTTTAACTGGTAATTGTTTCGTCAATGAAAATATATATATATATATATATATATAGTATACTGATAGTGCATTAGGTAGGTACTTGTAAAATATATGCGAATATTAATCATTTTGTTTTCTAAAAAAAAAAAAGTTTCCTGTAATAAATATATACATTTGCACCGGCAAGCTCAGACGGCAGCCGTATCGCCGTATCACAATG